>CM039504.1:19477303-19507027 GCA_022432975.1 Begonia masoniana
AAAAAAAAAAAAAAAAAAACGCCGGTGGTAGAGTCGTAAAGGGATAGACTTTGAGATTAAATACCATCCCGGCAAGGCAAATGTAGTAGCCGATGCTTTGAGCAGAGTGACAACATCAGTTTCAGCATTGATTCTTGACTTACCATTGGCCTTAGAATCTGAATTCCTAAAGTTTAATCTAGAGGCAGTATCCAATGTAACAGCTATACTTTCGGCTATAACCTTAAAGCCTACCATTCTAGAGAAAATAAAGGAAGCTCAGATAACTGATGACGAGTGTAGCAAGTACAAGTCAAACATGGATTCTACGGACAAGTCAGATTTTAACCATTCTACCGATGGGGTCCTTAAGTTTAGAAATAGATGGTTTGTTCCAGCTGATACCGAACTTAGAAAGGAAATTCTTTCTGAGGCACACTCTTCCAGGTTCTCTGTCCACCCTGGAAGTACCAAGATGTACAGAGATCTCAAGCAGCATTTTTGGTGGCCAGGTATGAAAAGATGTGTGGCGAAGCATGTGGAGTCATGTTTGGTCTGCCAACAGATTAAGGCTGAACATCAAAGACCTGCAGGAACATTACAACCCCTACCGGTTCCGGAATGGAAGTGGGATCAAGTGGCAATGGATTTTGTTACAGGATTGCCTAGAACAACAAAAGGACATGATGCAATTTGGGTAATAGTTGACCGTTTGACCAAATCCACCCATTTTCTGCCGATAAAGATAACATATTCGATGGATCAACTTGCTGAGTTGTATGTGCAAGAGATCATTAGATTACATGGAGTTCCAAGCACTATAGTTTCAGACCGAGACTCTAGATTTACATCTAAGTTTTGGAAAAGTTTGCATAAGGCTATGGGAACGCAACTTAACTTCAGCACAGCCTTTCACCCTCAAACAGATGGACAATCCGAGAGAACTATTCAGACCTTAGAGGATATGCTCCGAGCGTGCATATTAGATTTTCAAGGATCTTGGAGTAAGTATTTACCATTGGTAGAGTTCTCTTACAACAACAGTTTTCAGGCGACTATAGGAATGGCACCGTATGAGGCATTATATGGACGAAAATGCAGATCACCGTTGTACTGGGATGAAGTTGGTGAAGCACAACTACTAGGTCCTGATATCGTGCAGCAAACAGTGGAGAAGATTGCCCTCATCCGACAGAAAATTTTGACAGCTCAAAGCCGACAGAAAAGCTATGCAGACAAGAGGAGAAGAGAACTGGAATTTGAAGTAGAGGATGAAGTTTTTCTTAAGATATCACCATTCAAAGGAGTTGTGAGGTTTGGAAAGAGGGGCAAACTAAATCCTAGATTTATTGGACCGTTCCCAATTCTGAAGAAGATCGGGAAAACAGCTTATCAGTTACAGCTACCAGCCTCTATGGGAGGAATACATAACGTGTTTCATGTCTCTATGTTAAAGAAGTGTGTGCGGGATCCAGCTCAAGTTGTCGAACAGCAAAGCATTGAAATTAAACCTACACTTACCTATGAAGAAAAGCCAGTAAAGATTTTAGATTTTGCAGTAAAGGTGTTACGCAACAAGGAGGTACCATTGGTAAAAGTCTTGTGGCACAATCAGAATACAGAGGAAGCAACATGGGAGCGCCAGCAAGACATGTTAGACCAACATCCAGAGTTATTCAGGTACTGAATTTTGAGGACAAAATTCTTTTATGGAGGGTAGATTGTAGCATCTGGTTCTATCGAACCAGCCTTTTATTATTAAAGTAATACACTTGACTAGGTAATGAATTAAATAAGGTTATTGAACAACTTGTTAAGGGTATTAGAGTAATTTACAATGTTCAAAAGTTGGGTAACGTATTTAAGGATAAGGGTTGGGTTTATTGCACTGTAGCCGCCACCCCCCCCCCCCTCTCATACTCTTCTCTTCGGAAACTTTCAGCTCAAGCAGCCGAGCTCTCTAGGCGATTCTCCTCGCTCGGTTCTCCTTCGACTTAGGTAAGTTTCTTTTCCTTATTTCTCTTGTGGTATAGTGGTGAAATGCCTGGAGGATTGCAATGTGAGGATTTTGAGGATGCTGAGATTGAGTGTAGATTCGGGTTTTAGCGATAAGTAGGAATGCTCGGGTAGTAGAGTTTCTAACTAGATTTCTCGAACCGCTGTTTGATATTTTGAAAGGTTTGGTGAAGCCTTGATTTATATTCTGTATGAACTTAGGTGAACAGACCTCCGAAGTAGCTAGCAACCAGACAGATTTCCAGGAGCCAGGTAAGTAAAGTATTGCTTGTGCCTTCGGGCCTACATCACAAAACAGTAGGTTTATGTATGCTTGAATGTTTCTATTGTCCATGCATCATGTTTTGTTAAAAGTTACGAAAATGAATTTCATGTAAGGAATGGTAAGGTATGAACTGTATGCGACAGACAAGCTATTAAGGGAACTAATCCACCCCTTAACTTATGAAGGGATTTAGACATTGGGAGAATTGATCCCACTCCCAAGGGAACCATGGGATCAGATCAAGTGTTAAGGGAATTCATCTGCCCCTTAATTAAGTAGGAGGATGTAGACATTGGGAGAATTGATCCCACTCCCAAGGGAACCATGGGATCAGATCATGTTATGAACGAATGCGTATGCCACTGAGATGAGAAAAATAGAAACTGCATATTTAGGAGTATAAGTTCAGCATTTTACTTCATTCATATACTGCTTTACTTACTTAGCATTAGGCTAATAGATGAGTTTTGTGATGTAGGTGAAGAAGTGTTAGCAGGTGTGTCTCCTGATCGTGTTGAGGAATAGTGGACGTTGGAGGAGAGCATTCAGGCTTCGGCATGGTAACTGATGGGGCGGTTTAGCATGTTGTCTACAGATGTGGAGGTTTAGTGGATAATGATTTAATCGAGTATATGAAGTTTTAGTAAATGAGATTACAGCTATTTGACTTTGTTTTCGAGAATTTCTGATTTTCATGTTTTTACTGAATTTGATCAATACAATGACTTGGAGTGTTATGAATGGATTTTTGGTAAAATGTTTTAAGTCTGTTAGATAGTCGAAGCTTTCTCGGGTTATAGACAGGTTGTTTAGTCCATTGGTAGGAATTGAATAATTTTGTATCAGTGGATATGTGTAGAGGTTTATTGCGTTCTGTGGAAGGAAATCGTGTTGATGTCTATCGGAAGAAGAAAGTCTATCGGTAGATGTGGTGTGTCAGTCTGTCGGAAGATGGAAGTCTATCGGCAAATGCCTTAAGGAGTCATGTGAGAAGCACGTGTCGGCAAATGTAGTCTATTCGATCGGAAGGTGTAGAGTATTAAGTCGTCGAGTAGTGATCGGCAGGTGTAGTCTGAGAGAGTTAAGGGGTTTTGTCGTTTAGTGAATCGGAAGATGTAGAGTAATCTGTTTTGTCGTTTAGTGAATCGGAAGATGTAGAGTAATCTGTTTTGTCGTTTAGTGAATCGGAAGATGTAGAGTAATCTGTTTGCCGTTTAGTGAATCGGAAGATGTAGAGTAATCTGTTTTGTCGTTTAGTGAATCGGAAGATGTAGAGTAATCTGTTTTGTCGTTTAGTGAATCGGAAGATGTAGAGTAATCTGTTTGTCGTTTAGTGAATCGGAAGATGTAGTGTATGTTTTAATTCTATCGGAAGGAGTCATATTGTTGTTATCGGAAGATGTCGTGTGTTTATCTATTGAGAGATGAAATTGCGCTGACTTCATCGGCAGATGAAGTTATGTTGACTTCATCGGCAGATGAAGTGGTGTATGAAGTTCTCACGACTTCATCGGCAGATGAAGTTGTGGGTGAAGTCGTGTAGACGTCATCGGCAGAAGCCTTTGGTTTTCTACTTCTGCTTCTTCTGTTGACTTTGTCGTCGGCAGATGAATTCGACTTTTGTAATTCCTTGAGTAGTCCATCACTTAAAACCTTAATTCTTTTGACCGGACACTTGAAATATTTCCATTAATCTTTCCAACACTATTTTCACCGCTAGTTTAATCCCATTGTAGTCTTAAATAATTTTTCCGCTGCAAAGTTTTCAAATGTTTTGAACGTTTAGTAAACGTCAAATTTTGTATGTCGAATGAAGTTTTAAATTTATTTGAAATTTCTTAGTCATGGTCAAGTAATGAGTAGCGAACCGGGTTCAGATAACTCGGGGCGTTACACTAATATGGATAACCAGGAAGAAAGAGGAATCATTTCGAATAGAATAATTGATGACCGAGATCGACCTATTCAGGACTTCATCATTCCCACGCTCGACGATCTGAATCCTGGTATTGTGAGACCAGAATTAAATGCCACCCTATTCGAGTTTAAACCGGTCATGTTTCAGATGCTTCAAACCGTTGAAAAATTTAGTGGAATGGTCACAGACAATCCTCATCATCATCTCAAAGTATTTGGAGAAGTGAGCGACTCGTTTCACTTTCCTAAAGTTTCAGCTGAGGCATTAAGGCTCAAACTATTCTCGTATTCTTTAAGAGACCGAGTACGAGATTGGTTTAGCAGCATCCCATTAAATACTATCACTACATGGAGAGATTTAGCCAAGAAATTTATTATGAAATATCATTCACCAGTGAGGAATGCCAGAATGAGGAATAAAATCACCAGCTTTCAGCAGAGGGATGATGAATCACTTTATGAGGCCTGAGATAGATTTAAGAAATTATTAAGGCAATGCCCTAACCATGGAATATCACACTGGATTCAGTTGGAGACATTTTAAAATGGATTAAATGGGCAGACAAGATCTATCATTGATGCTGCAGCAAATGGAACCATCTTATCAAAATCCTTCAATGAAGCGTATGATTTATTGGAAATGATGGCAGTGAACAGTTATCAATGGCCTTAAGAAAGATTTAACCCTATAAGGCGGGCACCTGGAGTTTACGATCTTGATGAGGTGTCGGCCTTGAATGCAAAGATTACTGCGCTGGAAAATGCTATCAAATTGATGAACACACCATCCAGGCCAATAACAAGAGAAGTTTCGTGCATCTTTTGTGGAGAAAACCACGATGAAAATTCATGTCCTACTAATCCGGAATTTGCAAATTATGTTGGATACAATAGGAACAACAATCCATACTCTCAATCATACAATTCTGGCTGGAAACAACATCTAAGCTTTCAGTGGAATTCCCAGCAGCAGAATGCTCTAGCACCAAACAGACCTGCAGAAAACTACAAGTAAGGTTTCTCACAACCAACTCATAATTCAATGCATCAAGAGCAATCAGAAAGCTTCGCCAGAGAATATGCTGCTAAGACAGATGTGATTTTGCAGAACTTGGCTACATCAATGAAGAATATGAAGACACAAATAGGGCAGTTGGCTTAATTTTTAAGCACAAGGACTGCAAGGCAATTACCAAGTGATACAGAAGTGTCGCAAAGACCAGGAAATGAGCATTGCAAAGCCATTGTATTGAGGAATGGAAGGGAACTGGAAATTCCAGAAAAGCAACATAAAGAAGAAAATTTTAAAAAACAAGAAGAGTTGGTGGAACAAGAGGATGTGGAGGAAGCAGGAAAGGATAATCCAGAAACTGGCATTGTAGAAACTGATGCTACAGCAATGCCACCACAACAACGAAATGAGTTGAGAATGCAGAAGCCACCTCCACCTTTTCCCCAAAGACTACAGAGACATAACTAGGACAAGCAGTTTAGGAGATTTTTGGACGTTCTTAAACAACTCCATATTAACGTGCCGTTGGTGGAAGCACTTGACCAGATGCCCAACTACACGAAATTCATGAAGGATATTCTATCCAATAAAAGAAGATTGGGAGAATATGAATTGCTGGCCATGATTGAAGAGACAAGCTACATACTGCAGAATAAGATTCTGTCGAAACTGAAGGACCTAGATAGTTTTACCATTCCATGTACGATTGGTAATAATTATTTTGGGAAGGCTTTGTGCGATCTAGGGACAAGCATTAACCTAATGCCTATGTCAATTTTCAAGCAGCTGAGAATAGGAGAAGCTCGGCCTACTACGGTCACTTTACAATTAGTCGATCGTTCTCTAACTCATTCTCAAGGAAAGATAGAAAAGGTACTCGTTAAGGTGGATAAGTTTCTCTTCCCATTAGACTTCATTATTCTTGATTATGAAGCAGACCGTGAAGTACCCATAATTTTGGAGAGACCTTTTTTAGCCACGGGGAGAACGTTGATCGATGTTCAAAAAGGAGAACTCATAATGAGAGTGAATGATCAACCGATCACCTTCAACGTTCTAAAAGCCATGAAGTGTCCTTATGGTGAAGAAGACTGCTTTCGTGTATCAGAAAGAACAAAACCAAAAGAAACAGAGCAAATTACCCGAGGTTATAGAAAACGGTTTGAAGCACTGGCGAGGGCGGAAGATAAACCAGAAAGTCTACAGCCATCCATTGAAGACGCACCAGCACTAGAACTTACACAACTGCCTTCTCACCTCAAGGAGACCCTACCTGTTATCATTTTGGCTGCTTTGACACCCATGCAAGAAGAAAAATTACTACAAGTATTGAGAGTTCACAAACAGGCCTTGGCATGGACAGTTAGAGACATTAAGGGGATTAATCCTAGCATTTGTATGCACAAGATACTCTTAGAAGATGGATACGCGCGTCCATAAAGCAACAGAGAAGATTGAATCCAGTGATAAAAGAAGTTGTGAAGAAGTAAATTCTCAAATGGTTGGATGCTGGAATCATTTTTCCCCTTTCAGACAGTTCATGGATTAGCCTAGTTCAATGCGTTCCAAAGAAAGATGGGATAACCGTTGTAGCTAATGAAAAGAATGAGCCGATTCCAAAAAGGACTGTAACGGTATGGCAAATTTGCATGGATTACCAGAAACTAAACAAGGCCACACGTAAAGACCATTTTCCGTTATCATTTTTCGATCAAATGTTGGATAGGTTGGCTAATTGTTTCCTTGATGGTTACTCAGGGTATAATCAGATCACAATCGCTCCCGAAGATCAGGAGAAAATGACATTCTCGTGCCCGTATGGAACCTTCAATTTTAAAGAATGCCCTTCGGGCTGTGCAATGCTCCAACAACGTTCCAGCACTGCATGATGGCCATATTTTCAGACATAGTTGAAGAATGTTTAGAAATTTTTATGGATGATTTTTCCATTGTTGGAGACTTTTTCGAAACATGTTTGGAAAATTTGGAGCGAGTTTTAAAAAAGTGTCTGGAAACAAACTTGATGTTAAATTGGGAGAAATGTCATTTTATGGTTCCTAAATAGACAGTATTAGAACATCGAGTCTCAGCAAAAGGCCTCGAAGTGGATAAAGCAAAAGTGAAAATTATTGAGAATCTACCCCCACCAACCACAATGAAGGGGATTAGAAGTTTTTTGGGCCATGCAGGATTTTATCGTCGGTTTATCAAAGATTTTTCAAAAATTTCTAAACCTTTATGCATGCTACTGGAACATAATGCTTCGTTTAATTTTGACAGGGACTATTTGGAAGCTTTCAATGTGTTGAAGCAGAAACTAATAACTGCACCTGTGATAGCTGCACCCGACTGGTCCATGCCTTTTATTCTCATGTGCGATGCCAGTGACTATGCTGTGGGCGTAGAGTTGGGATATAAGAAAGACAAGCTCTTCCATTCCATCTATTATGCCAGTAAAACCCTCAACGTTGCTCAGAAAAATTACACCACTACAAAGAAAGAATTACTTGCGGTAGTCTTTGCTTTTGATAAATTAAGAGTTTATTTGATTTGAACAAAAGTGATTGTATACACAGATCATGCCGCCATTAAGTATCTCATCACGAAAAAGGATGTCAAACCAAGACTAATTCGTTGGGTGCTACTTCTTCAAGAGTTCGACCTGGAGATCTGCGATAGAAAGGGTTGTGAGAACCAAGTGGCAGACCATCTATCTCGCCTGGAAAATACAAGTGAGCAACAACATGGCAAGCATGTAAAGGAGAACTTCCCATATGAACAGATGTTGAAGGTGGATGCAACTTCAACGCCATGGTATGCAGACTTTGTCAATTACATTGTAAGTGACATCGTCCCTCCAGATATGCAGTATCAACAAAGAAAGAAATTTCTGAAAGACGTGAAACAATACTTTTGAGACGAGCCTTTCCTTTTCAAACAAGGCTCTAACCAACTATTGCAAAGATGTGTGCCTGAGGAAGAGATGAATTCGGTGCTACAGCAATGCCATACAACACCATATGGAGGACATTATAAAGGCACACACACAGCTGCAAAAATTCTACAATCAAGTTTGTACTAGCCCACTCTTTTTAAAGATGCTAATAATTTTGTGAATGGTTGCGATAGGTGCCAAAGGACAGGCAATATCACCCGAAAACATGAGCTACCACTTGTGAATATTATGGAAATCGAAATCTTCGAAGTATGGGGGATAGATTTTATGGGACCATTCCCAGCATCTTTTGGTAACCAATATATCCTCTTAGCGGTCGATTATATTTCCAAGTGGGTAGAGGCTGTGGCGCTGCCAAACAATGAAGGAAAGAGCGTGTTGAAACTTTTACAAAAGAATATTTTCACAAGATTTGGAACGCCCAGAGCAATCATTAACGATGGAGGATCTCACTTCTGTAATAGGTCGTTTAGTGCGTTATTAAGCAAATATGGCGTCAGACATAAAGTTACCATGGCTTATCATCCGCAGTGAAATGGGCAATCATAGGTTTCCAACCAAGAAATAAAGAAAATTTTGGAGAAAGTGGTACATCCCAATAGGAAAGATTGGTCTCAAAAGCTGGACGATGCACTATGGGCGTATAAGACAGCTTATAAAACTCCCCTGGGCAACACTCCATACAATCTGATATATGGAAAAGCCTGTTATTTACCTGTGGAGCTAGAGCATAAGGCGTACTAGACAATTAAAACCCTAAATTTGGATTTGCAAGGAGTAGGAAGACACTAGTTTTTACAGCTGGATAAGTTAGAAGAGTTGAGGATGAGCGCCTATGAAAATGCAATAATTTATAAGGAAAAAGTAAAGAGATGGCATGACAAAAAGATATAACAAAGAATATTTGAAAAGGGTCAATCTGTTCTACTTTTTAATTCAAGATTGAAGCTTTTTCCAGGGAAGTTGAAATCGCGATGGTTTAGTCCCTTTGAAGTAATAGAAGTTTACCCATATGGCATATTGGAATTACGAGATGAAAAAAGTGGTAAAAACTTTAAGCTCACCGGCCAGATAGTGAAACATTATCATGAAGAAATATTGATAGAAATTACGTCAATTTCTGTCGAGGACAGACAAACAACGTGAAGCATGGAAAAGTCAAGCTGGCGACTTAAAAATCAAGCATTTATTGGGAGGCAACCCTGTAACGACCTGCTCCGGTCCCCCCGGGCATCACGAGCCGTGCAGTCCATGCTTCCACAGGGCCCTACCACGTGGCAGCCACACAGGCACACCACGTGTACTCACGGTCTTCTCCCACCACCTTCTAAATGGGAGTTTCTGGCTCCCCAGGGATTCGAACCCACGCCATTTTTCTTGACATTTCATCTTTATTTTATATAATTTTATAGCAATTAAAATTAGTTAAGATTATTTTCGTGGGATTGAATTTTACTTACTTTTATTACTTCGTTAGCAACATGTCACTTGCGTTAGATGTAGAAAATCACTAACACAATTCGTTAGAAAAGTCAAGCACAATGGTTTCAAGAATGAGTACTTTTTTATCAAAATGGTAAAATGATACTTCTCAAACTACTAAAATCGTGAGAGGCTAGTGAAGATCAAGAGAAGATTGCAAAGGAATTCAAAAGGAGAGAAAAGTCATTAGATGAACAAAAGGATGATAAAGAATATATTACAATGAGTGAAAATGAGTGAAATAGAGAAAAAGGAGTGCAAAGAGGGAAAAACTGAGAGGGATAGAAAACAGGAGGAGAGTGAAAAAATGATTGGAATAACAAGAAAAAATGAAATTAATAGTGTGATGTTAGCGGAACGACAAGTGTAACACCCCTAAAACTGTACCCGTTTTTTCCCGAATATATTTTTTTTTCTAATAAATTTAATTAAACTTTAAGTGGAAGCTAAACCGAAATCGAAACCAGAATCGAAATCGGAATTGAAATCTAACCTTTAAAACAATTTAAATAAAACTTTTAAAACAATTAAATTAAATCAATTAAAACTAATAAAACATAATAAAACATTGGGAGGCAAAACCGTCCTAGCTGACAAAGAGAGGCAGCGACCGATCTCTGCGAATTGCAGAGATCGATCGCTGCATGCTATATGCATTGCAGGGATCGATCTCTGCAATTTGCAGAGATCGATCGCTGCACTCTATATACATTGCAGCGATCGATCTCTGCAATTTGCAGAGATCGATCGCTGCACTTTATGCAGCGATCCTTTCCTGTTTTTCTCCTCTGTTCTGTTTTACTTTCCCACTAAGTACTCTCTGGAATCTGAACTTCCAGAGAGCACAACGGCCCTTTTATTTTCATCCCATATGCTCTCTGGAATCCGATTCCAGAGAGCAACACTTCATCAAATAACAATCTGAAAATCAACTTCTATATCTATTCATCGACTACTAATTACGCAATTCAGACTTACAATAACACGATACTCTAATTGCGATAAGACTTTCTAAAAACGAACGGCGTGGATAGCCTCTAAAACTCCAGCATATCCGTACCGAACCTAAAACAGTACAAATACAGTTTACTAAATCATTTAAGACACTATACACCAAACAGTTCCAGAATTTTCAAAAACAAATTAAACATCCTAAAATATCTATACATATTCTATCAATTATCCCAAACGTTCCCAAAACCCTCAAAACTCTATACATACTTCCCACGGGTCGGTTACGCCTCGACTGCGCCAGCACACCACCGCAGCCATCATCCGTCAACTGAGCTATGCCTCAGGTGGAGGAACGTCGTCCTCACCTGGTATCTCGTAGTCTATGTCACCTACACCATACATAAACACACTATGAGATAAATCTCAGTAAGCCCTAGTAAATGCGATGCATGCTGTGCTATGAGTTCGATAAATCATGCTTTATTTTATCTTTCTATGCAATGCTCTGTAGGTGTCACCGAGATCCTATACCCTCTAACCAGAGAGAGCTCATCCAGCGGGCGGACTACTCTTTCCAGCTAGAGGAGGGGGGTACACGCTTACAATCCGTACAGCCGTGCCTGAGCCCCACCTCGCGTGACCTGTAACTGTATGCCTTTCGGCCGGTGTACTGTAAGCCTTTCGGCCGTGAACTGTAAGCCTTTCGGCCGTGAACTGTAAGCCTTTCGGCCGTGAACTGTAAGCCTTTCGGCCGTGAACTGTAAGCCTTTCGGCCGTGCACTGTAAGCCTTTCGGCCGTGAACTGTAAGCCTTTCGGCCGTGAACTGTAAGCCTTTCGGCCGTGAACTGTAAGCCTTTCGGCCGTGAACTGTAAGCCTTTCGGCCGTGAACTGTAAGCCTTTCGGCCGTGAACTGTAAGCCTTTCGGCCGTGAACTGTAAGCCTTTCGGCCGTGAACTGTAAGCCTTTCGGCCGTGAACTGTAAGCCTTTCGGCCGTGAACTGTAAGCCTTTCGGCCGTGAACTGTAAGCCTTTCGGCCGTGAACTGTAAGCCTTTCGGCCGTGAACTGTAAGCCTTTCGGCCGTGAACTGTAAGCCTTTCGGCCGTGAACTGTAAGCCTTTCGGCCGTGAACTGTAAGCCTTTCGGCCGTGAACTGTAAGCCTTTCGGCCGTGAACTGTAAGCCTTTCGGCCGTGAACTGTAAGCCTTTCGGCCGTGAACTGTAAGCCTTTCGGCCGTGAACTGTAAGCCTTTCGGCCGTGAACTGTAAGCCTTTCGGCCGTGAACTGTAAGCCTTTCGGCCGTGAACTGTAAGCCTTTCGGCCGTGAACTGTAAGCCTTTCGGCCGTGAACTGTAAGCCTTTCGGCCGTGAACTGTAAGCCTTTCGGCCGTGAACTGTAAGCCTTTCGGCCGTGAACTGTAAGCCTTTCGGCCGTGAACTGTAAGCCTTTCGGCCGTGAACTGTAAGCCTTTCGGCCGTGAACTGTAAGCCTTTCGGCCGTGAACTGTAAGCCTTTCGGCCGTGAACTGTAAGCCTTTCGGCCGTGAACTGTAAGCCTTTCGGCCGTGAACTGTAAGCCTTTCGGCCGTGAACTGTAAGCCTTTCGGCCGTGAACTGTAAGCCTTTCGGCCGTGAACTGTAAGCCTTTCGGCCGTGAACTGTAAGCCTTTCGGCCGTGAACTGTAAGCCTTTCGGCCGTGAACTGTAAGCCTTTCGGCCGTGAACTGTAAGCCTTTCGGCCGTGAACTGTAAGCCTTTCGGCCGTGAACTGTAAGCCTTTCGGCCGTGAACTGTAAGCCTTTCGGCCGTGAACTGTAAGCCTTTCGGCCGTGAACTGTAAGCCTTTCGGCCGTGAACTGTAAGCCTTTCGGCCGTGAACTGTAAGCCTTTCGGCCGTGAACTGTAAGCCTTTCGGCCGTGAACTGTAAGCCTTTCGGCCGTGAACTGTAAGCCTTTCGGCCGTGAACTGTAAGCCTTTCGGCCGTGAACTGTAAGCCTTTCGGCCGTGAACTGTAAGCCTTTCGGCCGTGAACTGTAAGCCTTTCGGCCGTGAACTGTAAGCCTTTCGGCCGTGAACTGTAAGCCTTTCGGCCGTGAACTGTAAGCCTTTCGGCCGTGAACTGTAAGCCTTTCGGCCGTGAACTGTAAGCCTTTCGGCCGTGAACTGTAAGCCTTTCGGCCGTGAACTGTAAGCCTTTCGGCCGTGAACTGTAAGCCTTTCGGCCGTGAACTGTAAGCCTTTCGGCCGTGAACTGTAAGCCTTTCGGCCGTGAACTGTAAGCCTTTCGGCCGTGAACTGTAAGCCTTTCGGCCGTGAACTGTAAGCCTTTCGGCCGTGAACTGTAAGCCTTTCGGCCGTGAACTGTAAGCCTTTCGGCCGTGAACTGTAAGCCTTTCGGCCGTGAACTGTAAGCCTTTCGGCCGTGAACTGTAAGCCTTTCGGCCGTGAACTGTAAGCCTTTCGGCCGTGAACTGTAAGCCTTTCGGCCGTGAACTGTAAGCCTTTCGGCCGTGAACTGTAAGCCTTTCGGCCGTGAACTGTAAGCCTTTCGGCCGTGAACTGTAAGCCTTTCGGCCGTGAACTGTAAGCCTTTCGGCCGTGAACTGTAAGCCTTTCGGCCGTGAACTGTAAGCCTTTCGGCCGTGAACTGTAAGCCTTTCGGCCGTGAACTGTAAGCCTTTCGGCCGTGAACTGTAAGCCTTTCGGCCGTGAACTGTAAGCCTTTCGGCCGTGAACTGTAAGCCTTTCGGCCGTGAACTGTAAGCCTTTCGGCCGTGAACTGTAAGCCTTTCGGCCGTGAACTGTAAGCCTTTCGGCCGTGAACTGTAAGCCTTTCGGCCGTGAACTGTAAGCCTTTCGGCCGTGAACTGTAAGCCTTTCGGCCGTGAACTGTAAGCCTTTCGGCCGTGAACTGTAAGCCTTTCGGCCGTGAACTGTAAGCCTTTCGGCCGTGAACTGTAAGCCTTTCGGCCGTGAACTGTAAGCCTTTCGGCCGTGAACTGTAAGCCTTTCGGCCGTGAACTGTAAGCCTTTCGGCCGTGAACTGTAAGCCTTTCGGCCGTGAACTGTAAGCCTTTCGGCCGTGAACTGTAAGCCTTTCGGCCGTGAACTGTAAGCCTTTCGGCCGTGAACTGTAAGCCTTTCGGCCGTGAACTGTAAGCCTTTCGGCCGTGAACTGTAAGCCTTTCGGCCGTGAACTGTAAGCCTTTCGGCCGTGAACTGTAAGCCTTTCGGCCGTGAACTGTAAGCCTTTCGGCCGTGAACTGTAAGCCTTTCGGCCGTGAACTGTAAGCCTTTCGGCCGTGAACTGTAAGCCTTTCGGCCGTGAACTGTAAGCCTTTCGGCCGTGAACTGTAAGCCTTTCGGCCGTGAACTGTAAGCCTTTCGGCCGTGAACTGTAAGCCTTTCGGCCGTGAACTGTAAGCCTTTCGGCCGTGAACTGTAAGCCTTTCGGCCGTGAACTGTAAGCCTTTCGGCCGATGCTATAACTAATTCGTCATTCGTTTCGTTAATCGTCTAACCATTCGACTTTTCCAAACGTCCTTACTTCACCAATATGTCTAACTTATTATTTGGTACCTAACGAAACTATCCGTTCGCAAAACGGACTTCGTTTGCTATATTTACGAGAACGTCTTTTACATCACGCAAGTGTATTTACTCGGAATATAGCGTCACTATTCCGAAAATTCTCCAAAATTCCTTAAAATTCTAATTATTCGTTAGGATCATAATGGCGCTTTCTTTTCGTGAAACAGACCTGATTTGACATATTTACCAAAAATGGCATTATATAATAAAATAACAATATAATATAATATATCCGAAATCCGTACATGCTGGTATTACATCTAACCCTCCTTATTCAGAATTTTGTCCACAAAATTAAATCATACATATAACTCACTCAAACAGCGTGGGATAACTCGTCATCATATCTTGTTGTCGTTCCCAAGTCGCCTCTTCCACCTCATGGTTCCGCCAAGGACTTTGACTAGCGGAATTTCCTTGTTGCGCAAAATCTTGGTGGAAAACTCCAAAATACGTAACGGCCTCACCTCGTAATTCAGGTAGGCTGTACCTCGATCTCCGTAGGCTCTATGATATGCGACGGATTGCGAAGACACTTCCGAAGCATAGACACGTGGAATACGTCGTGGATACCCTCCATAGAAGCTGGAAGCTGTAGTCTGTACGCTAGCTTCCCGATCCTCTTCAGAATAGGAAAGGGCCCCACATAACGAGGGTTTAACTTACCCCTCCTTCCAAATCTCGCTATGCCTTTGAATGGAGAAACTTTAAGGTAGACCTCGTCACCTTCTTCAAAACTCTAGCTCTCTCCGTCGTGTGTCTGCATAGCTCTTTTGCCTGCTCAGAGCTACCATAATATGCTGTCGAATAATGGCAATTTCTCTGTCGTCTGTGTAGAATCTCGGGACCAACGATGCTGGCCTCGCCAACCTCACTCCAATATAGTGGAGATCTACACATCCGCCATATAAGGCTTCAATACGGAGCATGCCAATAGTAGCCTGGTAGCTGTTATTATACGAGAACTCGATCAGCGGTAAATATCGGCTCCAAGAGCCCTGAAACTCCAGCACACACGCTCTGAGCATATCCTCCAGAATCTGATTAGTCCTCTCTGTCTGACCATCGGTCTGAGGATGAAACGCTGTGCTGAAATCTAGCTGAGTCCCCATAGCTCTGTGTAAACTCTTCCAGAACTTTGACGTGAATCTAGGATCCCTGTCGGAGACAATAGAAACTGGAACTCCGTGCAATCTGACAATCTCCTGCACATAGAGTTCAGCAAGCTGATCCATAGACGATGTCATCTTCACAGGCAAAAAGTGAGCCGACTTTGTCAATCGGTCCACAATAACCCAAATGCCGTCGTGGCCTCTCGTAGTCCTCGGGAGCCCCACAATGAAATCCATAGAGATCTGCTCCCATTTCCACTCCGGAATCGGCAGTGGCTGTAGTATTCCAGCTGGTCTCTGGTGCTCCGCCTTAACCTGTTGACAAACTAAACAGGTCTCGACGTACTGGGCGACCTCTCTCTTCATGCCTGGCCACCAAAAGTGCTGCCGTAAGTCCCGGTACATCTTGGTACTTCCCGGGTGCACAGAATAAGCTGAAGAATGTGCCTCAGCCAATATCTCCTTCCTCAGACTCTCGTCGCTAGGCACGTACCACCTGTTCCCGAACTTCAGAATACCATCCGCTGATAAATGGAAATCCGACGAGTCATCTAACATCACACTGGATCGAAGCTCCATACACTCCGAATCGCTCCGCTAAGCCTCTCGTATACGATCCAGAATAGTCGGCCTGAGAGAAATGTTGGCGAGCATACTGGATAACTCAGCCACTATCTCCACGTCGAACCTCTCAATCTCAGATCGCAGCGTAACTGACATCGCTGCTAATGAAGGCTGACTCGCAGGAGGCACTCTACTCAAGGCATCAGCAACCTTGTTCGCCTTCCCCGGATGGTACTTGATGTCAAAATCATAGTCTTTAACAAACTCGAGCCATCGTCTCTGTCTCATGTTCAGCTCCTTCTGCGTAAATAGGTACTTCAGGCTCTTGTGGTCGGAGAATACGTCGCACTGCTGCCCATACAAATAGTGTCTCCATATCTTCAGTGCGAAGACCACAGCCGCTAACTCGAGGTCATGCGTAGGGTAGTTCTGCTCATACGGCTTTCAGCTGCCGAGAAGCGTAAGAAATGACTCTCCCCTCTTGCATCAGAACACAACCGAGTCCCACTCCAGACTGCATCGCAATAAACACTGAATCTGACACCTTCAACAGGCAGTGCCAGCACTGGAGCGGTGGTCAACCTCTGCTTTAACTCCGCAAAGCTGTCATCACAAGCAGACGACCATAAATCTCTCATGCTTTCGAGTCAATCGTCGATAAGGGAAGTGCGATCTTCGAGAACCCCTGAATAAACTTCCGGTAATAACCGGCCAATCCGAGAAATCCACGTACCTCACGTACATTCTTCGGCTGCGGCCAATCACTGACCGCCTGGACTTTGCTCGGATCCACAGAAACTCCGTCCTGTGATATAATATGGCCAAGGAAACTCACTCTGTCAAGCCAGAACTCGCACTTGGAAAACTTCGGATAGAGCTGGCGCTGACTCAATATCTGTAAAACGATCCTCAAATGCTCCTCGTGGTCTTCCTTCGTCTTAGAATAGATGAGGATGTCGTCAATAAATACCACTACGAACTTGTCCAAGTACTCCTTAAAGACACGGTTCATCAGATCCATGAACGCTGCAGGAGCATTAGTGAGCCCAAATGACATAACGAGGAACTCATAATGCCCATACCTCGTCCTGAACGCGGTCTTTGGCACGTCATCCCTTCGGACCTTCAGCTGATAGTAACCCGAGCGCAGGTCGATCCTGGAGAATACTCGGGCACCCTGTAGCTGATCAAACAAGTCGTCGATCTGGGCAGTGGATACTTGTTCTTCACTGTCAACTTGTTCAACTCCCTGTAATCAATACACATCCTGAGGGTCCCGTCCTTCTTTTTAACAAACAGAACAGGCGCACCCCAGGGCGAAACGCTGGGTCGGATGAAACCCTTCTCTAATAGCTCGTCAAGCTGAGTCCTCAACTCTCTTAACTCAGCCGGCGCTAATCTGTACGGATTCTTAACGTCGGCGCGGTGTTCGGATAGACATCAATCGTGAACTCAATCTCCCGGTCAGGGCGGTAATCCGGGAAGATCGTCAAGAAATATACCAGAGAAATCTCTGACAATAGGAATGTCGCTCGGCTGTAATCCGCTGAGCAACTGTACATCAAATACTGAGGCCATAAAAATAGAGCACGCACCTTTGAACTGCTCGTTGACCTGCATAGAATAAGAGATAGGCGATCCAGTCAATCGGTTCATCGCCTGATAAGAAAACTCCGCTCTGTCCGGGGGTCGGAAGGTCACAATCCCGGAGCGACAATCGATGGTGGCGAAGTGCTGTGCTAGCCAGTCCATCCCCAAAATAAGATCGTACCGCTCTATGCGCATAACAATCAGGCAAGCATAGAGGGTATTACTCCCCACCGAGACTACATTGCCCTGGAGAATACGATCTGACTGCATATGCTCTCCCGAAGGCAGCATCACACTAAACTCGACCCCAGCTAACTCTGACTCTAGTCCCAGTCTAGCCATACATGCAGTCGACACGAAGGAGTGCGTAGCTCCGGTATCCATCAGTGTAATACAGTAGCACCCATAAGTAAAATAGTACCTGCAATCACGGCAGGCTGAGCCTCGTCATCTACGTCACCCGGCTCAATAAAGGCAAAAACTCTGGGCACAACTCTCCTCTGATCAGTGGCTGGCAGTCCTCCACTCCGTCTCGGCAATCCCTAACAAAATGGCCCGGCTCCCCACACCAATAACATACATTCGTGCCCATCCTGCACTGGCCAGTGTGCTCCCTCTGGCATTTAGGACAAACTGGTGCCTGAGAAGTAACCTGTAACTGCTTCCCCTTTCCCCGGTCAATACCTCCTCCAGAGGCCTTTTAATACCCCTCTGCTGCTGTGGCTGAGGCTGCGCTCTCGGTTGCCAGCCCTTACCCCTGACCTGAGGGTAGATCTCACGGAAGAAGCCCTTGGATGGCTCCCTCGATCTGACAGTATCCACATCAACTGCCTCAATGTCTAGCGCCCTGGCCACGATGTCATCATAGGATACATTCCGTACCCCCGATATAGTAAGGCGCATACGGAACTCTCGACTAAGCCCCTGTACAAACCTCCGTACCTTGTCCTCGTTGATGCCAACCTGACGCGGGTGCGAACCGAGATAACGCCTCAAACCTCCTGACGTACTCGGGAATAGAAGCAGTCTGTCTCAACTGCATAAACTCCATCATCTTCGCCTCGCGAACGGTATGACTGACATACTTGTCGTAGAATAACTCTCTGAATCTGTCCAGCTCATAAGAGTCACATCGGTGGCTGACTTCACTGAATCCCACCAAAATCTGGATCCAAGGCTAGGTGGTAGGTCACCAACGCTACCTTCTGTCCGTCCTCGATGCTCGCGTAACCCAACATATCCTCCATAGTACGAATCCACTCTTCAGCCGAAGAGGGATCCGTAGACTGCCCGTTAAACACGGGGGCTGGAGCTTCTGGAATCTCTCCATCCCGCGCTTAACCGGAATGGCTGGCTCTCGGGCTCTAGTGCCCTCTCTGTCAATCATAATGCCCAGCTGCTCGGATTGTCTAGCCATCTGCTCAGCCTGTCTCTCCATATGCTGAGACTGCTGGGCGATAAAATCCTTAAGCGTGTCAATCGTATCATCACGGTCGTCTCGATCGTTTCGTGGACGCACCATAGCTATATAACTCCTATATAAAAGTTAAAACAAATATACTAAGAAACTAGAAACCAATAAAGCTATAAACATACTTACAGTTGATGAAGGATGTCCGCGTAGTGGCTGTGCAGTCGAGCAGTCTACAGAACCGATTTTAAAACCCGGGGCTCTGATACCATAACTGTAACACCCCTAAAACTGTACCCGTTTTTTCCCGAATATATTTTTTTTTTTTTTTTTTTTTTTTTTTTTTTTTTTTTTTTTTTTTTTTTTTTTTTTTTTTTTTTTTTTTTTTTTTTTTTTTTTTTTTTTTTTTTTTTTTTTTTTTTTTTTTTTTTTTTTTTTTTTTTTTTTTTTTTTTTTTTTTTTTTTTTTTTTTTTTTTTTTTTTTTTTTTTTTTTTTTTTTTTTTTTTTTTTTTTTTTTTTTTTTTTTTTTTTTTTTTTTTTTTTTTTTTTTTTTTTTTTTTTTTTTTTTTTTTTTTTTTTTTTTTTTTTTTTTTTTTTTTTTTTTTTTTTTTTTTTTTTTTTTTTTTTTTTTTTTTTTTTTTTTTTTTTTTTTTTTTTTTTTTTTTTTTTTTTTTTTTTTTTTTTTTTTTTTTTTTTTTTTTTTTTTTTTTTTTTTTTTTTTTTTTTTTTTTTTTTTTTTTTTTTTTTTTTTTTTTTTTTTTTTTTTTTTTTTTTTTTTTTTTTTTTTTTTTTTTTTTTTTTTTTTTTTTTTTTTTTTTTTTTTTTTTTTTTTTTTTTTTTTTTTTTTTTTTTTTTTTTTTTTTTTTTTTTTTTTTTTTTTTTTTTTTTTTTTTTTTTTTTTTTTTTTTTTTTTTTTTTTTTTTTTTTTTTTTTTTTTTTTTTTTTTTTTTTTTTTTTTTTTTTTTTTTTTTTTTTTTTTTTTTTTTTTTTTTTTTTTTTTTTTTTTTTTTTTTTTTTTTTTTTTTTTTTTTTTTTTTTTTTTTTTTTTTTTTTTTTTTTTTTTTTTTTTTTTTTTTTTTTTTTTTTTTTTTTTTTTTTTTTTTTTTTTTTTTTTTTTTTTTTTTTTTTTTTTTTTTTTTTTTTTTTTTTTTTTTTTTTTTTTTTTTTTTTTTTTTTTTTTTTTTTTTTTTTTTTTTTTTTTTTTTTTTTTTTTTTTTTTTTTTTTTTTTTTTTTTTTTTTTTTTTTTTTTTTTTTTTTTTTTTTTTTTTTTTTTTTTTTTTTTTTTTTTTTTTTTTTTTTTTTTTTTTTTTTTTTTTTTTTTTTTTTTTTTTTTTTTTTTTTTTTTTTTTTTTTTTTTTTTTTTTTTTTTTTTTTTTTTTTTTTTTTTTTTTTTTTTTTTTTTTTTTTTTTTTTTTTTTTTTTTTTTTTTTTTTTTTTTTTTTTTTTTTTTTTTTTTTTTTTTTTTTTTTTTTTTTTTTTTTTTTTTTTTTTTTTTTTTTTTTTTTTTTTTTTTTTTTTTTTTTTTTTTTTTTTTTTTTTTTTTTTTTTTTTTTTTTTTTTTTTTTTTTTTTTTTTTTTTTTTTTTTTTTTTTTTTTTTTTTTTTTTTTTTTTTTTTTTTTTTTTTTTTTTTTTTTTTTTTTTTTTTTTTTTTTTTTTTTTTTTTTTTTTTTTTTTTTTTTTTTTTTTTTTTTTTTTTTTTTTTTTTTTTTTTTTTTTTTTTTTTTTTTTTTTTAAAAAAAAACGTAAACTATAAACTCCTAAGACCTAGCTACCCAAACCGAGCAAAACTAACTAAAGGCATCTCCAAAACGCCTCGAGACGACACGATGTACGGTGTAGGGCCGATTTGGCCAAAGAAAATCACGAGAACTTACCTCGCGTCCAAAGCAGCTTAAACCCGTCCACGAGCACTGTTTACCTAAGCAATTTACAAGGATGCCGTTAAACGAGTTTATTCAAAAATCTCGAAATTTCGTAAATTCTAACATTTTTCCTAAATCGATTAGATTCGTCCAAATACGTCCAATACGTTCAATATTTACTTACACCATACATAAACACACTATGAGATAATCTCAGTAAGCCCTAGTAAATGCGATGCATGCTGTGCTATGAGTTCGATAAATCATGCTTTATTTTATCTTTCTATGCAATGCTCTGTAGGTGTCACCGAGATCCTATACCCTCTAACCAGAGAGAGCTCATCCAGCGGCGGACTACTCTTTCCAGCTAGAGGAGGGGGGTACACGCTTACAATCCGTACAGCCGTGCCTGAGCCCCACCTCGCGTGACCTGTAACTGTAGCCTTTCGGCCGTGAACTGTAAGCCTTTCGGCCGTGAACTGTAAGCCTTTCGGCCGTGAACTGTAAGCCTTTCGGCCGTGAACTGTAAGCCTTTCGGCCGTGAACTGTAAGCCTTTCGGCCGTGAACTGTAAGCCTTTCGGCCGTGAACTGTAAGCCTTTCGGCCGTGAACTGTAAGCCTTTCGGCCGTGAACTGTAAGCCTTTCGGCCGTGAACTGTAAGCCTTTCGGCCGTGAACTGTAAGCCTTTCGGCCGTGAACTGTAAGCCTTTCGGCCGTGAACTGTAAGCCTTTCGGCCGTGAACTGTAAGCCTTTCGGCCGTGAACTGTAAGCCTTTCGGCCGTGAACTGTAAGCCTTTCGGCCGTGAACTGTAAGCCTTTCGGCCGTGAACTGTAAGCCTTTCGGCCGTGAACTGTAAGCCTTTCGGCCGTGAACTGTAAGCCTTTCGGCCGTGAACTGTAAGCCTTTCGGCCGTGAACTGTAAGCCTTTCGGCCGTGAACTGTAAGCCTTTCGGCCGTGAACTGTAAGCCTTTCGGCCGTGAACTGTAAGCCTTTCGGCCGTGAACTGTAAGCCTTTCGGCCGTGAACTGTAAGCCTTTCGGCCGTGAACTGTAAGCCTTTCGGCCGTGAACTGTAAGCCTTTCGGCCGTGAACTGTAAGCCTTTCGGCCGTGAACTGTAAGCCTTTCGGCCGTGAACTGTAAGCCTTTCGGCCGTGAACTGTAAGCCTTTCGGCCGTGAACTGTAAGCCTTTCGGCCGTGAACTGTAAGCCTTTCGGCCGTGAACTGTAAGCCTTTCGGCCGTGAACTGTAAGCCTTTCGGCCGTGAACTGTAAGCCTTTCGGCCGTGAACTGTAAGCCTTTCGGCCGTGAACTGTAAGCCTTTCGGCCGTGAACTGTAAGCCTTTCGGCCGTGAACTGTAAGCCTTTCGGCCGTGAACTGTAAGCCTTTCGGCCGTGAACTGTAAGCCTTTCGGCCGTGAACTGTAAGCCTTTCGGCCGTGAACTGTAAGCCTTTCGGCCGTGAACTGTAAGCCTTTCGGCCGTGAACTGTAAGCCTTTCGGCCGTGAACTGTAAGCCTTTCGGCCGTGAACTGTAAGCCTTTCGGCCGTGAACTGTAAGCCTTTCGGCCGTGAACTGTAAGCCTTTCGGCCGTGAACTGTAAGCCTTTCGGCCGTGAACTGTAAGCCTTTCGGCCGTGAACTGTAAGCCTTTCGGCCGTGAACTGTAAGCCTTTCGGCCGTGAACTGTAAGCCTTTCGGCCGTGAACTGTAAGCCTTTCGGCCGTGAACTGTAAGCCTTTCGGCCGTGAACTGTAAGCCTTTCGGCCGTGAACTGTAAGCCTTTCGGCCGTGAACTGTAAGCCTTTCGGCCGTGAACTGTAAGCCTTTCGGCCGTGAACTGTAAGCCTTTCGGCCGTGAACTGTAAGCCTTTCGGCCGTGAACTGTAAGCCTTTCGGCCGTGAACTGTAAGCCTTTCGGCCGTGAACTGTAAGCCTTTCGGCCGTGAACTGTAAGCCTTTCGGCCGTGAACTGTAAGCCTTTCGGCCGTGAACTGTAAGCCTTTCGGCCGTGAACTGTAAGCCTTTCGGCCGTGAACTGTAAGCCTTTCGGCCGTGAACTGTAAGCCTTTCGGCCGTGAACTGTAAGCCTTTCGGCCGTGAACTGTAAGCCTTTCGGCCGTGAACTGTAAGCCTTTCGGCCGTGAACTGTAAGCCTTTCGGCCGTGAACTGTAAGCCTTTCGGCCGTGAACTGTAAGCCTTTCGGCCGTGAACTGTAAGCCTTTCGGCCGTGAACTGTAAGCCTTTCGGCCGTGAACTGTAAGCCTTTCGGCCGTGAACTGTAAGCCTTTCGGCCGTGAACTGTAAGCCTTTCGGCCGTGAACTGTAAGCCTTTCGGCCGTGAACTGTAAGCCTTTCGGCCGTGAACTGTAAGCCTTTCGGCCGTGAACTGTAAGCCTTTCGGCCGTGAACTGTAAGCCTTTCGGCCGTGAACTGTAAGCCTTTCGGCCGTGAACTGTAAGCCTTTCGGCCGTGAACTGTAAGCCTTTCGGCCGTGAACTGTAAGCCTTTCGGCCGTGAACTGTAAGCCTTTCGGCCGTGAACTGTAAGCCTTTCGGCCGTGAACTGTAAGCCTTTCGGCCGTGAACTGTAAGCCTTTCGGCCGTGAACTGTAAGCCTTTCGGCCGTGAACTGTAAGCCTTTCGGCCGTGAACTGTAAGCCTTTCGGCCGTGAACTGTAAGCCTTTCGGCCGTGAACTGTAAGCCTTTCGGCCGTGAACTGTAAGCCTTTCGGCCGTGAACTGTAAGCCTTTCGGCCGTGAACTGTAAGCCTTTCGGCCGTGAACTGTAAGCCTTTCGGCCGTGAACTGTAAGCCTTTCGGCCGTGAACTGTAAGCCTTTCGGCCGTGAACTGTAAGCCTTTCGGCCGTGAACTGTAAGCCTTTCGGCCGTGAACTGTAAGCCTTTCGGCCGTGAACTGTAAGCCTTTCGGCCGTGAACTGTAAGCCTTTCGGCCGTGAACTGTAAGCCTTTCGGCCGTGAACTGTAAGCCTTTCGGCCGTGAACTGTAAGCCTTTCGGCCGTGAACTGTAAGCCTTTCGGCCGTGAACGTCGATTGGAGGAGAACGCGTGAAGAAAACGAGACGAACGAAGGAAAATCGGAGTCGGAATGGTTGAAACCCTTGGCGGACAGAGAGTTCGCGAGAGAGAGGAAAGAAAATGTGTTCTCTGGCGTGAGAAGTGGAGAGGAAAGAAGAGAATTAGGTTTTTATGAAAATTTCACTTTGCAAAAGACCGTTTTGGGCCCTTTATTGATTTCTATAACTATTCGTCATTCGTTTCGTTAATCGTCTAACCATTCGACTTTTCCAAACTTCCTTACTTCACCAATATGTCTAACTTATTATTTGGGACCTAACGAAACTATCCGTTCGCAAAACGGACTTCGTTGGCTATATTTACGAGAACGTCTTTTACATCACGCAAAGTGTATTTTCTCGGAAGTATGCGTCACTATTCCGAAATTCTCCAAAATTCCTTAAATTCTAATTATTTGTTAGGATCATAATGGCGCTTTCTTTTCGTGAAACAGACCTGATTTGACATATTTACCAAAAATGGCATTATATAATAAATAACAATATAATATAATATATCCGAAATCTCTTACAGCTGGTATTACAACAAGTACTTGTACTTTTGTACAAAGATGTTTATCTTGTGACAATGAACTAACTTATGCTCTTTGAAATGTATTTCCTCTCTGTTTGTTAGGATTTTTGAAGATTGTGTTTTCTGAACAGTTACCGGAGTGAGGGTTACTATTTGAAAGGGATTGAGCATCAAATAGATTTCATGTTAGAGTGGGTCAATTCTTAAGTCAGCTTGGTATACCGCGCTAATCCCGAAAACTAAGACAGGATCCAAAAAGGCAGTGAGTGAGCTAGCGAAGAAAGAATTCGTGAAGGAAAGTTTTAGTCAATCTCGGATTATAGTGATTTTAGTCCCAAAGAAAGATGGAACTTTGGATGTGCGTGATGGTTTGAGCTATCAATAAAATCACGATAAAGTATTGACACCTTACTCTTCGAATAGGATATTATGCTTGATGAGTCATGGCGCTGTTTATTCTCAAAAATTGATCTAAAAAATAGATATTCCAAATTATCATGAAAGAGAGAGAGATGAATGGCAAATCGCCTTTCACTAACTAATATAGTCGTATGAGTGATTAATAATGGCATTTTAGTTTGTCTAATGCACTGAGTACTTTTATGAGATTGATGAATCATGCGCTAAGATCTTTCGTGAAATTTGTTGCATTGTACTTTGATATATCCTGGTTTTAGTTTAAACTCTATTTAACATGTGAACACTGAATTCAATTTTAATGCCATTAGAAAAAATCAACTATATGCTAACTTGAAGAAGTACCTTTTTTGCATTGATTCGGTAGTATTTCTTGGTTTTGTAGTTAATTCAAAGAGAATTTCAGTTGATGAAGAAAATGTGAAGGCAATAAGAAATTGGTCGAGACCAAAGAATGCCAATGAGTGAAATTTCCATAGATTCAAGTTTTATAAGAAGATTTGTTAAGATTTAGCATCATTACGTCTCCCTTGTTAATTGAATGTTCAATTTATGGACCGATACTGATCAGCTTTAATTTTCTAAAAGAAAAACTTACTAATGCATCATTACTTCTTTGTCTAATTTTGACAAAGCTTTTAAAATTGAATGTGATGCATCGAGAAATGTATTATTGATGTTTTGATACAGAATTCCAAGACCCCCCCCCCCCATTGCTTATTTTAGCGATAAACTTCATGGAACGGCTTTAAATTACCCTATGTATGACAAAGAGTTGCATATCTTGGTTAGAACTTTACAAACATGACACAGTACTTGGGGCCAAAAGGAATTTATTATGTCACTCCGATCAGAAAGTTGAAATCCTTGAGTACAAGAAAAGCTCCACAAAGGCATGCAAAATTGATGAATTTCATTGAAACCTTTTCATATTGATCAAATATAAGAAAAGTAAGGAAAATATAGTGGTCGATGCTTGTCTCGAATGTATGCACTTCTAACTATCCTCAATCTAATTGTTTAGATTTGAACTTGTTAAAGAATTATATGAAGTATCTCGGATTTTAGTGAATTTGAAAATTATTGTGAAAGTTGCGTGTGTGACTCTTATCGGCTTGAGAGTTATTTATTTGAAGATAAACTTTGTATTCCTAGTGTTTTAAAGAATTGTTTGTTAGAGAACTCTGGATGTGGATTATTGAGACAATTTGGAAGTAAGCAAAACATTGGAGTGTTTTATGGGACATTTTTATTGCCTACAGATGCGACATGATGTTGTAATAATTTGTGATAACTGTATTTTGAGTAAACAAGGCTAATAAAATTCAACAATACGGAAATATACTCCTCTCTGCATACTTAGTCCACTTTGAATTATATTTCTATGGATTTTGTTATAGGTCTTCCGATACTTCAAAGTGGAAATGATGTATTTTGTGTTGTTGTTGATAGTTTATAAGATGCACACTTTATTGCATGTTCAAAAACTAATGTTGCTATACATGTTGCAGATTTTTTTTTTTTTTTTTTTTTTTTTTTTTTTTTTTTTTTTTTTTTTTTTTTTTTTTTTTTTTTTTTTTTTTTTTTTTTTTTTTTTTTTTTTTTTTTTTTTTTTTTTTTTTTTTTTTTTTTTTTTTTTTTTTTTTTTTTTTTTTTTTTTTTTTTTTTTTTTTTTTTTTTTTTTTTTTTTTTTTTTTTTTTTTTTTTTTTTTTTTTTTTTTTTTTTTTTTTTTTTTTTTTTTTTTTTTTTTTTTTTTTTTTTTTTTTTTTTTTTTTTTTTTTTTTTTTTTTTTTTTTTTTTTTTTTTTTTTTTTTTTTTTTTTTTTTTTTTTTTTTTTTTTTTTTTTTTTTTTTTTTTTTTTTTTTTTTTTTTTTTTTTTTTTTTTTTTTTTTTTTTTTTTTTTTTTTTTTTTTTTTTTTTTTTTTTTTTTTTTTTTTTTTTTTTTTTTTTTTTTTTTTTTTTTTTTTTTTTTTTTTTTTTTTTTTTTTTTTTTTTTTTTTTTTTTTTTTTTTTTTTTTTTTTTTTTTTTTTTTTTTTTTTTTTTTTTTTTTTTTTTTTTTTTTTTTTTTTTTTTTTTTTTTTTTTTTTTTTTTTTTTTTTTTTTTTTTTTTTTTTTTTTTTTTTTTTTTTTTTTTTTTTTTTTTTTTTTTTTTTTTTTTTTTTTTTTTTTTTTTTTTTTTTTTTTTTTTTTTTTTTTTTTTTTTTTTTTTTTTTTTTTTTTTTTTTTTTTTTTTTTTTTTTTTTTTTTTTTTTTTTTTTTTTTTTTTTTTTTTTTTTTTTTTTTTTTTTTTTTTTTTTTTTTTTTTTTTTTTTTTTTTTTTTTTTTTTTTTTTTTTTTTTTTTTTTTTTTTTTTTTTTTTTTTTTTTTTTTTTTTTTTTTTTTTTTTTTTTTTTTTTTTTTTTTTTTTTTTTTTTTTTTTTTTTTTTTTTTTTTTTTTTTTTTTTTTTTTTTTTTTTTTTTTTTTTTTTTTTTTTTTTTTTTTTTTTTTTTTTTTTTTTTTTTTTTTTTTTTTTTTTTTTTTTTTTTTTTTTTTTTTTTTTTTTTTTTTTTTTTTTTTTTTTTTTTTTTTTTTTTTTTTTTTTTTTTTTTTTTTTTTTTTTTTTTTTTTTTTTTTTTTTTTTTTTTTTTTTTTTTTTTTTTTTTTTTTTTTTTTTTTTTTTTTTTTTTTTTTTTTTTTTTTTTTTTTTTTTTTTTTTTTTTTTTTTTTTTTTTTTTTTTTTTTTTTTTTTTTTTTTTTTTTTTTTTTTTTTTTTTTTTTTTTTTTTTTTTTTTTTTTTTTTTTTTTTTTTTTTTTTTTTTTTTTTTTTTTTTTTTTTTTTTTTTTTTTTTTTTTTTTTTTTTTTTTTTTTTTTTTTTTTTTTTTTTTTTTTTTTTTTTTTTTTTTTTTTTTTTTT
Source organism: Begonia masoniana (assembly GCA_022432975.1). Lineage (NCBI taxonomy): Eukaryota > Viridiplantae > Streptophyta > Magnoliopsida > Cucurbitales > Begoniaceae > Begonia > Begonia masoniana. Next base: position 19,504,950 of record CM039504.1, read on the forward strand.
TTTTTTTTTTTTTTTTTTTTTTTTTTTTTTTTTTTTTTTTTTTTTTTTTTTTTTTTTTTTTTTTTTTTTTTTTTTTCGAGCCTAGATATTGAGTTTTGGATTCCACTTAAGAAAAAAAAGAATTTTGCCAACAAAAAAAACAAGTTTGCAAACTCGAGGAGATAGTCCCTTCCCAAGTGTTTGGAACACAACTCAATGACAAGTTTCCATGATTGATTTACCAAGTGAATATGGTAATGTAAGTGGTTTTTTAATGCTAGTGACTTATCTCTATATTTATGATAAGGATTTTAGGACGAATCTTTTTTAGGAGAAAAGAAGGATGTGAATCAGGTACATCATCTCAAACCCAAAGACAAGATCCATGTCAGATATTGAACAGGCTCAATGATAAGAGGCAAGAACCAAGAAAATGTTGAAGCCTTGCAAGAATTGATTTTAGAAATCAGAGAAAATTTTTTTCCAACTGAGCACAAAATTAATAAATATGTTAAGCATGATAAAAGAGCCACTGGAGGATAAGATGCATGAAGTCCTACCCCAAGCATGAAGATTCAAGAGATTCATCCCAAGAAGTCCACTTCTTTATATAAATGGCACGCAATTGTGTTCTAAATGCATGAAGAAAAGACGCGGTGGGGTCCCAAGCAATTGTTGGAGGGGCAGGCACTGATTCCCCAAGCAACCCACGAACTCATCTATCAGATTGATCCCAAAAAGGGGGTTTCTTTATTATGTGGTCCAAGTTCCATTTTATTGGTTGCTAATTCTCTTGTTGTAATATAGTGTCATTATTTATTTGTTAAGTTTCTAATCTCTTGATGTTGTCTATTTATTTCCTTATTATCTTAGAATATTTTATTATTTTTTTACTCTATTTAAAGGATATAAATATGGCAACTAATGGATACAATATACAGATTTTGAGGTTTTAAAATTAAAGCAAAGATCAATCACTATCAAAACAAATATTTTCATCATATTAATCGTTTCACTTGTATGATTTGAAATGAAGCAAAAATTACAATGAGCTAGCAACGTCCATCATATAAATAATGAGCAATATAACCATGTAATTAGATTTTGAATGGAAGTTCATGTATTGGTAGTCAAGTATACTCGGTTAAGATGTGTCTGAAAGTAATATTTCAACTTTATTTTTTCTTTCTCATAAATACTAGTAATATCTCATGCAATTGTGCTTTTAGAAGAGTTAAAAATTTCAGTTGCACATAGTGAGATATGTTCTAAAACCTGCTCATCACCAACTTTAGCTGAATCATCACAATAATCATCTTTACTATTAATTCGTGACAAGTCAAAATACAATATGATAATTGTGTTCCTGGTTATTTCATATTTTCAAAGCTTATAGTCTTTTCTTTCTTTCTTCTCTCTAAGTCTTTTTTAACATAAATTTTTTTTATGATACATGAGTCATACATAAACATACGATGCAAAACATAACATATCCTCGAGCAATTCGTCTGTTCTTTCTATTCTATCAGTGAACGCCCCGAACTCACCCTGGCTCGGGTGCGCTACTTTGCTAACCAAACCCACGTTGAAACATAATTAAACTAGCCTTAGACTGCTAATTACCTACTCCAACCGATAAGCACCACGGCGTTTTCCCCGAAAATTTCGGCAGAGTAACGCTGAAAATGGCGCCTCAAAAAGCTAAGTATTTGTTAACTTACCTGTGTCTCGAATGCAGCAAGCTTGAAACTCACGAGCACCGTGTTCACGAACCTATACTGCCTAAACGACAGTAACCCTAAACCTCACGAAACTATCAATACATAAACTCAAATCGTTTTCTATCTAAGATGATTACCTAGACCGAGAAAGCTGAGGCAAATCAAGAAGGAAGAAACTCCCTTGCCGTTGGTGTTCTTCAATCGAAAGATATCAGCAGAGAAAAAATGAAAGAGAGCAGATAGGGAAATCTCACGTAGGAGGACGGAGAAATTGATACATGACCTTGTCTTCTTTCCACAAGTTGCCCCAGTGTCTCACCATTTGTTTCTTCTCCCACCAACCGAATTTCTTCTTTTGCCCCTTCCATTGGTTTTTAA
>CM039504.1:19507127-19596995 GCA_022432975.1 Begonia masoniana
AAAAAAAAAAAAAAAATGTGGAGTCTTGTATGGATATGTCAACAGGTCAAGCCGAAACATCAACGACCGAGTGTAAACAGCTTCAGCATCTTCCGATTCCGAATGGCAACTGGGAGAAATCACAATGGACTTTGGTCATGCCTGCCAAGGAACAGCAACGGCCACAATCGCATTTGGGTCAGACGTGGACAAATTGACGAAGTCAGCCCCACTTTCTGCCTGTCAGACAACTGTTTTCACAGGATCGTACGCAGAGCTGTATATTAACGATTATTAAGCTTACATGGAATTCCTGTAGCGATCGTCTCAGACCGTATCCCAGGGTCACTTACCAGGTTTTGGAAAAGTCTGCAAACTCCTTTGGACATAGACTGGAATTCAGCCGGAATTTCATCAACAGACTGGGGACAATCTAAGACAATCCACAATACTGGAGGACCTGCTAAGGTCGTGCGTGCTGGAATTTCAGGCTCCGTGGAGTAGAACTTGACACTCGTGAGTTGCCTACAACAATAGCTATCAGGCTACAATTGGCATGGCTCCTTATGAAGCTCTTTACAGCGGAAGTGTAGATCCCCGTTGTGTTGGGACGAAGTCTGAGAAACCAGCTTATCGGCCCTGAGATATTACAGCAGATGTCCGAGGTGATAGCTGCTATCAAACAACGAATAAAAATTGCTTAGAGTCGACAAAAGAGTTATTCGGACAATAGAAGAAGGGACTTAGAGTTTGCCGAGGGCGATGAAGTATTCCTGAAGGTGTCGCCTTTCAAGGGCGTAATGAGATTTGGTAAGAAAGGAAAGCTCAGCCCACGGTTCATTGGCCCTTTTCCTATCCTGAAGCGGGTGGGAAACATGGCTTATAAACTACAGTTGCCAGCATCGATGGATGGGGTCCACAATGTCTTCCATGTTTTGATGCTGAGAAAATGTGTACGAGATCCAACTCAGATCGTGAAACAGGTGGACTTTGATATCATGCCGACGCTGACGTATGAAGAAAGGCCCATACAGATATGGATATGTTCACGTCAAAGTATTGCGAAACAAGGTGGTTCCACTGGTAAAAGTGTTATGGCGCAACACAATGTGGAGGAAGCCACATGGGAAGGACAAGCGGATGTCAGGGCCCAATATCCGGAGCTCTTCGCTTAGGCAAATTTTGGGGACAAATTTCTGTTAAGGTGGGTGGAATGTACCCCGGCATTTTTGCCATGTAATTAGTTCCCGAATTATTAAGTGGGATTAATTCAATATTAATACAATGTATGTTTTGTTGGAAACCAAAACGAATGGGTTCATATTGAATTGGATAATGAGATGAAAACCAAACAAAAGTGTCACTAAACAAACAAGCTAGTTGATAATGGATGGAAGGGTAAATTGGGAAGAAATTAAGGTTGGTGAGAGATAACCAATGGATGATTGCCAAGTGGCAATAACTTGCTGAGAAACCCACCTATTCTCCTTCCTTCTACGTAAACATTCATATACATTTCTCCTTCTCTGTATTCCTCTCTACATGCTTCCTTCCAGTCCGACAAACAACCATCGAAGCTACGTCGATCTCCTCAGTTCCTTTCTGTTTCTCTTCGCTAGGGTAAGTATCTTTTAATGCTAACAAGTTTGGACAAGTTAAATGTGAGTTTTTAACGAGGTATAGGGTTATGGTGTTCGATGAAAACTCGCTGTTTTTGGATGAAAACACACCGGGTTGTTTTCTAAGGGTTTGAATGAGTTTGGAACAGATTCTATTCACTTATTAGTTAGCATTTGCAGCTATTTAATACCTCTTCATGAATACTACAGGTCCAAGCATTCCAGGGACATTCGAGCATCTGACACCGCAGCAAACAGGTAAGTTCATAACCGTAGGTTGGCCCTTAAGGCCCTACATCACAGAGGTACTAGGGTTCCTGTTCTATCGAGTAGTTTGGGGTAGAAAGGTTATAGCTGTCTGTATAGTTTGTGTTCTGTGTTGTCTGTTCAGTTCACGCTCTGAGTTGTCTGTTTTCTGTCTCACAATATGCCCTGTTATTTCTGATATCTGCTGTAATACGTTCAGGCACTAAGAATGTCATGCATACACGTTTTACTGAAAATCCATGCAAAACTGATTTCTGTACACCGTTTGAAACTAATAAGATAAAATCCGACTGAAATGTACCAGGTTAAGTGCGAGACGGGGACTGGCCCCAGAACTGATCACTGTTTACCGTTTACTGTACTGTATCCCTGAATGTGCCTGATAGTGCACCCTCCCCCTCCCCCACTGTTTGCCAGTTCCCCTATAAACTCCACTTAATTCTACTGCCACTGTAACTTAATGCTCTGTATTGTCACCGTATTTCTGAAATCTGCATGCATAGCATTTTGCATCACTGCATATCTAATATGTTCTTACTGAGTTTTAGACTCATAGGTGAACTCTCTGATGTAGGTACTGAATCTGCAAATGAGGACCTTGTGCCTCAAGATGATGAACTGATGTAATTGGTGGACCGAGCTCAAAGGGGGTTGGTTGCTGCAGTCAGACATGTTTTCTGCTCTGAGGTTTCAATTTTTAAGTAAGGTTTATGTTTGTAGGTTTTGCGAACTCTGGTGTTTTGTTTCAAAAACTCTGTCTGAATTTTTGTTAGAAACTTCATTATGTATAGGTTTTGTTGGTGTATTCTAAAACCTCTGTATTTGACAGTTGTATTTATGTGTTTCAATGTGTCGAAATCATTCTTGAACTGCTGGGATTCTTCCTTTCAGTTGTGCATCGATAGCCTCAAATTCTAGAGCTATCCATGCAGTTTGTTTTCTTGAATCTGTCATTTGTGAGGCATGTTTCATAATCTTGTTCTGATTCGGGTTTTGGTGATCTGAAACTTCTATGTCTAATGTTTTTTTTAAGCTCTATGTCTATATGTTTTCTCTGTCAAAAGTTGTAAGTTTTGCCTTCAATACTATGTCAAAACTTCACCTGCCGATAGATACTGTACATGTTTTGCCTTATTCTCATCCACCGCCAAACAGTAGTTCTGTTATAGGCTTTTTTCCCTCCTGCCGATCCTGTCTGCTGCCCATATCTTCTGATGATGTCATCACTCATCCGATTCAGTTTTAACTCTGGCATCCACCGGTGACGTCATCCATCTTCCGGCTGACATCATCTCCTTCTAAACCGATTTCGTTCACTCACTGCCTGCATCCACCGTGACGTCATCCATCTTCCGGCTGACGTCATCTCCTTCTACCGATTTCGTTCACATGCCTGCATCCACCGTGATGTCATCTATCTTCCCGGCTGACGTCATCTCCTTCTAACCGATTTCGTTCACTGCCTGCACCCACCGTGACGTCATCCATCTTCCCGGCTGACGTCATCTCCTTCTATCTACCGATTTCGTTCACTGCCTGCATCCACCGGTGACGTCATCCATCTTCCGGCTGACGTCATCTCCTTCTATAGATTTCGTTCACGTGCCTGCATCCACCGGTGACGTCATCCATCTTCCGACTGATGTCATCTCCTTCTATCGATTTCGTTTACTGTCGTTTCCTACCGGTGAACGCAGTTCTTGTTTATAGTTCACATCCATCGATAGCTTATTATCTTTCTGCCCGTTTTACTCTCCTCCTTCCGATTATCACTGGACACTGTTGTTTTATTTAATCCCCCGAAGCTCTTTATACTAAGTCTTCCGCCAGCCGAATTCTTTCAATTAGTTCATTTCTGTTTTGCTTCACCCGTTTGATTTTTCATTTACTCTGCCCCTTTAGATTCAACGGCTTCCTGTTTCCACCTTGTCACCCGAGAATTCTCCCTCTCTGTAAAAGTTACGTTTTAGGGTTTGCGATTGACAGTGCATGTTTCCTGTCATTCGATTTCGTTCTCTGTAAATAGTTGTAAGTATATGTCCACTGTCTTGACCAATCTGTTCAAAAAAATAGTCACCGTTTTTTCCGTCCACTGTCCCGGAGTGAGGGCTCCAATCCCGGACTCCGATCGGGTTCGGTTTGGGTCGTCACAGAAGGTAGTGTCCGTGGATCCGGCCAAGATTCAGGCCGTGAAAGATTGGCCAAACCGAGGAATGCCAGTGAAGTACGGAGCTTTATCGGATTAGCTGGTTATTACAGAAAGTTCATCAAGGGATTCTCTGTGATAGCAAAGCCTATGACCAGCTTAACGAGGAAGGATATCAAATTCAGGTGGTCTGAAGCTTGCGAGATGAGTTTTCAGACACTTAAGCAAAAGTTGACCACTACTCCTCTATTAGTATTGCCAGTTGAAGACGGCAAATTCAGCGTATACTGTGATGCTTCCAAGATTGGTTTGGGATGTGTATTAATGCAAGAATGGAAAGTAGTGGCATACGCATCCCGACAATTGAAAACCCATGAGCAAAACTACCCTACTCATGACCTTGAGTTGGCGGCGTTGTATTTGCGCTGAAGGTATGGAGACACCACCTATATGGACAATCATGTGAGGTGTTTTCTGATCACAAGAGTTTGAAGTACATCTTACCCAGAAAGAGCTAAACATGAGACAAAGACGGTGGGTTAGAATTTGTGAAAGACTACGACGTTGAGATTAAATACCACCCGGGTAAAGCTAATGTGGTGGCCGATGCGCTAAGCAGGATGCCAGCTGCTATGCAACCAGTAATGTTGGCCGTATCTATGCCTTTGAGGACGAAAGATACAGAAGTTCGATATGGAGATTGTAACGGCCCAATCCCCTGACAAACCCTCCCGGCCCGGCCACAGCCGCAACCAGGCAGAGTCGCCAGCCTCATGTCCGTGCATCATTGCCACGTGGCAGCCACACAGGCCCACCACGTGTACTCACGATCTTCCCACCCCTGCAGTGGGTTTTTTGCCTTCCCCCCCACTCGAACCCTTGCCCTCAGGGACAAGCTCAAGGGCTACGAATGAGGAGTACCACTGGGCCAGCTGGCTCTGTGGTACTCCTCATTCGTAGCCCTTGAGCTTGTCCCTGAGGGCAAGGGTTGCGAGTGGGGGGAAGGCAAAAACCCACTGCAGGGGGTGGGAAGATCGTGAGTACACGTGGTGGGCCTGTGTGGCTGCCACATGGCAGTTATGCACGACATGAGGCTGGCGACTCTGCCTGGTTGCGGCTGTGGGCCAGGCCGGGAGGGTTGGTCAGGGGATTTGGCCGTTACAAGATAGGTTCTGGCTATCGGCCATACTAGCAGACTTAACACTACGGCCCTCCGTCCTGGACCGAATTAAGGAAGCTCAGAAGATCATTCAAAGGAGATGGCTGATATGGTGGGCAAGGTACCAATGGCTTCTTTCGATTTCAGTAGTCGGGAGATGGGAATTCTGAAGTTCAAAAACAGAGTGGTATGTGCCGAAAGAGAAGAGCCTACGAAGAACATCTTGTCAAAGCTCATTCATCTTCTTTCTCTGTACATCCTGGAATCACGAAGATGTATCAGGATTTGAAATTTCACTTCTGGTGGCCGAATATGAAGAATGAGTGGCCAAATACGTGGAGTCCTTGCATGATATGTCAACAGGTCAAAGCTGAACATCAAGCGACCAAGTGGAACGCTTCAACCTCTCCCTATCCCCGAATGGAAATGGAGAATAGACGCTGGATTTTGTTGTTGGCCTACCAAGAACATCTAAGGGCCATAATAGCATTTGGGTCATAGTGGACAGATTGACGAAGTCAGCCCACTTTCTAACTGTGAAAGACGATGTACTCCATGGATCAGTATCAGAGCTGTATATTAGCGAGATTAGTAAACTGCATGGCGTTCCTGCGTCGATTTTCTCAGATCGTGATCCCAGATTCACTTCCAGGTTTTGGAAAAGTTTGCAGAGCTCTTTGGGTACGAAGTTGAATTTCAGCATGGCATTTCATCCACAAACTGACAGGAAAAATCTGAGAGAACAATCCAAATACTGGAGGATAATGCTAAGGTCGTGCGTGTTGGAATTTCATGCTCCTTGGAGTAGATATTTGCCACTCGTGGAGTTTGCCTACAACAATAGCTATCAGGCTACAATTGGCATGGCTCCTTATGAAAGCTCTGTACGGCAGAAAGTGTAGATCCCCATTTTGTTGGGATGAGGTCTGAGAAACCACAGCTTATCGGCCCTGAGATATTACAGCAGATGTCTGAGGTGATAGCTGCTATCAAACAACTAATAAAGATTGCTCAGAGTCGACAGAAGAGTTATGCAGACATAGAAGAAGAGACTTAGAGTTCGCTGTGGGAGATGAGGTATTCCTGAAAGTGTCACCTTTCAAAGGTGTAATGAGATTCGGTAAGAAAGGGAACCTCAGCCCACGGTTCATTGGCCCTTTTCCCATCTTGAAGCGTGTGGGAACATGGCTTACAGACTACAGCTACCAGCGTCAATGGATGGTGTTCATGATGTTTTCCATGTGTCAATGCTGAGAAAGTGCGTACGAGATCCAACCCAGATAGTGGAACATGTGAACTTTGATATCATGCCGACGCTGACCTATGAAGTAAGGCCTATACAGATAGTGGATATGTCACTCAAAGTGTGGCGTAATCCGAGTGGTCCCATTGGTGAAAGTTTTGTGGCGAAATCATATGTGGAGGAAGCCACGTGGGAAAGACAAGCAGATGTTAGAGAACAGTATCCGGACCTCTTGCTTAGGCAAATTTTGAGGACAAAATTTCAGTTAAGGTGGGTGGAATGTAACACCCGGCCTTTTGCATGTAATTATTTTTCCCGAACCATTTCTCGGGATTAATTTAATATAAATTCAATAGTATGTTTTGTTGGAAAACCAAACTAATGTTTAACTAAGCATAACACTAGATTTAAAACCAATGGAAGGGCAAATTAGGAAGAAATTAAGGTTGGTGGGAGAAATCAAATGGATGAATGACATGTGCAGCTTGTTGAAGAAGTTAAGTTCTTCTCCCTACGTGAAACCCTCTTCACTTCTCTTCTCTGCTCTCTCTCTCCTTTCTCCTCTCTGCATTCTTTCTTCCTGTCGACAAACAACCATCGAAGTTACTTCGATCTTCTCAGATCCCTTTCTGCTCCTCCGCTAAGGTAAACATCTTCTAATGCTAACACATTTGGACAAGCAAAAACTATGGTTATGCGGAGCTTTAAGTTAGGATAGTTATGAGAAAACTCTCGGTTTTTGTATGGAAACACATTCGTTGTTTTCTACAAGTTTGAATGGAGTTTACTGCATAATCTTCCAAGGTATTTGTTAGCATTTGCAACTTGTTTAACTTCTCTACATTGCAGCAACAGATCCGAGCATTCCAGAGACATTCGAGCATTCTACATTGCAGCAAACAGGTAAGTTCATAACCGTAGGTTGGCCCTTAAGGCCCTATATCACGGAGGTACTAGGTTTCCTATTCTGTCGGGTTGTTTTGGGTAGAAAGGTATAGTCTATGTTCTGAAAATGTCTGGCTTTGATTTACCTTCTGTTGTCTTATTTCTGCTATCTGCCTGTTTAAGTTCAAGCACCGTTCATGCATACAAGTTTCTCTGAAAGACATGCAAATATTTTCTGTACACTGTTTGAAACTAAACAAGATAAAATCCGACTGAAATGTACCAGGTTAAGTGCGAGACAGGGACTGGCCCCAAACTGTTACTGTACTGTATCCCTAAATGTGCCTGATAGTGCACCCTCCCCCTCCCCACTGTTGTGCCAGTTCCCCTATAAGCTCCACTTAATTCTACTGCCACTGGTAACTTAATGCTCTGTAACTGTCACCGTATTTCTGAAAAACTGCATGCATAGCATTTGGCATCACTGCATTCTGATTATGTCCTTACTAAGTTTTAGACTCATAGGTGAACTCTCTGATGTAGGTACTGAACTCGAACGTGAGGACCTTGTGCCTCAATCTGGAAGATAGGTGGCTGGTGGCTCGGCTCTCGGAGGTGGTGCTGCAGTCAGACACAATTTTTTGTCCCGAGGTTTAAGTCTTAGTCTTTTAAGAAATGTTATATCTGTAAACTCTTCTGAAATTCTGGTGTGGTTTGTTTTAAAACTCTGTTGAGGTCCTGTGTTTTGTCTTAAAAACCCTGTAGGAAATTCTGTTGGACGTATATATAATGTATAAGTTCTGATGATCGAGTTTTAAAGCTCTGTTGACAGTTGTTAGTTGTTTCCTGTGAAATGTCTGAAAACAGTCTGGAACTGCTTGAGTTCTCCCTTTTCAGGTCCATGCATGGATGGTCTCGAATTTTAGAGCTATCCATGCAGTTTGTTTTCTTGAAATCTGTCATTCGTAATGAATGTCTGAAACCTGTATGCCTTCTGTTGTGCTCGAGAACCATGTTTTGAATGGTTTGAGAATCTGAGACTTTCGTGTTTTCTGTTCTTTAAGCTCTCTGTCTATATGTTTTCTGTTAAAGTTGTCAAATTCTGCCCCTTTTAACTGCATCTTCCGATCTCGTTTATGCATCCACCGATAGTCACTGTTCACATTTTGTCGTATCTCATCCACTGGTGAACAGTTGATTTCATCAGTCTTAGTTACTTCTACCGGTTTATCGTCTCTAGTTACCTTAATTTCGACGACAGCATGCATCTTCGAAGATGTCACCATAGATTTTCTTCTGCGATTCGTTTACTGCCTTATCTGTCGATGACGTCATCACATCTTCGAGAGTCAACTAATCCGATTTCGCTTAATGCCTAATCTTCCGGTGATGTCATCTATCTTCCGATGACATCATTCACGTCTGCACGCATTACGTTTACCGATCTGTAGCTGCCGATGACGTCTTCGCATTCTTCCGGTTAAGTTCAGCCATCTTCCGGTTGACGTCATCCATTCCAGCTGACGTCATCACCTCATCCGATCTCAGCTCTGTATGTTCCTCGGCTGAAGTCATATCCGTCTTTGCTTTGCATTTATATCTTCCGGCTGACGTCATGCAAGTCCTTCCCCTCCCAGTTTTAAAACTAGTTTTCCACCAGATTCTGCCTATGCTTACGGACTCATCTGTTTTTGGCTTGTACTATACTCTGTTGAATCACGTGTAGTTTCTCCCTTTGGTAAGCTAGGCTCTTTTAGGGTTTGCATTGACAGTGCACGGTTTCTGTCATTCGATTCTGTTTCTCTGTAAAATTTGAAAAAAAGCATAATGTCCACTGTTTTGACCGATCTTTCAAAGAAAACAATCACGGTTTTTCGTATGTCCAGAGTGATGGCTCCGATCCTGGAACTCCGATCGGGGTGCTGGTTTGGGCCCATCACAGGACATGAGGGTGGGTGTGTGCGAACTGCCACCAGGTGGGGCTTACGGACTCCGTGTGTCCATTCATTCTTGCTGTATAGATGAGAGTCGCACGGAAGACTACCGTGAATGAAGCTATTAAACGGGAAGAGAAATGCAGATGTACTGTACACCGTTTTGAAAACTAATAAGATAAAATCCGACTGAAATGTACCAGGTTAAGTGCGAGACGGGGACTGGCCCCAGAACTGATCACTGTTTACCGTTTACTGTACTGTATCCCTGAATGTGCCTGATAGTGCACCCTCCCCCTCCCCCACTGTTTGCCAGTTCCCCTATAAACTCCACTTAATTCTACTGCCACTGTAACTTAATGCTCTGTATTGTCACCGTATTTCTGAAATCTGCATGCATAGCATTTTGCATCACTGCATATCTAATATGTTCTTACTGAGTTTTAGACTCATAGGTGAACTCTCTGATGTAGGTACTGAATCTGCAAATGAGGACCTTGTGCCTCAAGATGATGAACTGATGTAATTGGTGGACCGAGCTCAAAGGGGGTTGGTTGCTGCAGTCAGACATGTTTCTGCTCTGAGGTTTCAATTTTTAAGTAAGGTTTATGTTTGTAGGTTTTGCCGAACTCTGGTGTTTTGTTTCAAAACTCTGTCTGAATTTTTGTTAGAAACTTCATTTATGTATAGGTTTTGTTGGTGTATTCTAAAACCTCTGTATTTGACAGTTGTATTTATGTTTTTCAATGTGTCGAAATCATTCTTGAACTGCTGGGATTCTTCCTTTCAGGTTGTGCATCGATAGCCTCAAATTCTAGAGCTATCCATGCAGTTTGTTTTCTTGAATCTGTCATTTGTGAGGCATGTTTCATAATCTTGTTCTGATTCGGGTTTTGGTGATCTGAAACTTCTATGTCTAATGTTTTTTTTTTAAGCTCTATGTCTATATGTTTTCTCTGTCAAAAGTTGTAAGTTTTGCCTTCAATAACTATGTCAAAACTTCACCTGCCGATAGATACTGTACATGTTTTGCCTTATTCTCATCCACCGCCAAACAGTAGTTCTGTTATAGGCTTTTTCCTCCTGCCGATCCTGTCTGCTGCCCATATCTTCTGATGATGTCATCACTCATCCGATTCAGTTTTACTCTGCATCCACCGGTGACGTCATCCATCTTCCGGCTGACATCATCTCCTTCTACCGATTTCGTTCACTGCCTGCATCCACCGTGACGTCATCCATCTTCCGGCTGACGTCATCTCCTTCTACCGATTTCGTTCACTGCCTGCATCCACCGGTGATGTCATCTATCTTCCGGCTGACGTCATCTCCTTCTACCGATTTCGTTCACTGCCTGCACCCACCGGTGACGTCATCCATCTTCCGGCTGACGTCATCTCCTTCTACCGATTTCGTTCACTGCCTGCATCCACCGGTGACGTCATCCATCTTCCGGCTGACGTCATCTCCTTCTATAGATTTCGTTCACTGCCTGCATCCACCGGTGACGTCATCCATCTTCCGACTGATGTCATCTCCTTCTATCGATTTCGTTTACTGTCTGTTCCTACCGGTGAACTCAGTTCTTGTTTATAGTTCACATCCATCGATAGCTTTTATCTTTCTGCCCAGTTTTACTCTCCTCCTTCCGATTATCACTGTACACTGTTGTTTTATTTAATCCACCGAAGCTCTTTTATACTAAGTCTTCCGCCAGCCTGAATTCTTTCAAATTAAGTTCATTTCTGTTTTCTGCTTCACCCCTTTTGATTTTTTCATTTACTCTGCCCCTTTAGATTCAACTGCTTCCTGTTTCACCTTGTCACCCGAGAATTCTCCCTCTCTGTAAAGTTACGTTTTAGGGTTTGCGATGACAGTGCATGTTTCCTGTCATTCGATTTCGTTTCTCTGTAAATATTTTAAGTATAATGTCCACTGTCTTGACCAATCTGTTCAAAAAAAATAGTCACCGTTTTTCCGTCCACTGTCCCGGAGTGATGGCTCCAATCCCGGACTCCGATCGGGTTCGGTTTTGGGTCGTCACAGAAGGAGTGTCCGTGGATCCGGCCAAGATTCAGGCCGTGAAAGATTGGCCAAACCGAGGAATGCCAGTGAAGTACGGAGCTTTATCGGATTAGCTGGTTATTACAGAAAGTTCATCAAGGGATTCTCTGTGATAGCAAAGCCTATGACCAGCTTAACGAGGAAGGATATCAAATTCAGGTGGTCTGAAGCTTGCGAGATGAGTTTTCAGACACTTAAGCAAAAGTTGACCACTACTCCTCTATTAGTATTGCCAGTTGAAGACGGCAAATTCAGCGTATACTGTGATGCTTCCAAGATTGGTTTGGGATGTGTATTAATGCAAGAATGGAAAGTAGTGGCATACGCATCCCGACAATTGAAAACCCATGAGCAAAACTACCCTACTCATGACCTTGAGTTGGCGGCGGTTGTATTTGCGCTGAAGGTATGGAGACACCACCTATATGGACAATCATGTGAGGTGTTTTCTGATCACAAGAGTTTGAAGTACATCTTTACCCAGAAAGAGCTAAACATGAGACAAAGACGGTGGTTAGAATTTGTGAAAGACTACGACGTTGAGATTAAATACCACCCGGGTAAAGCTAATGTGGTGGCCGATGCGCTAAGCAGGATGCCAGCTGCTATGCAACCAGTAATGTTGGCCGTATCTATGCCTTTGAGGACGAAGATACAGAAGTTCGATATGGAGATTGTAACGGCCCAATCCCCTGACAAACCCTCCCGGCCCGGCCCACAGCCGCAACCAGGCAGAGTCGCCAGCCTCATGTCCGTGCATCATTGCCACGTGGCAGCCACACAGGCCCACCACGTGTACTCACGATCTTCCCACCCCCTGCAGTGGGTTTTTGCCTTCCCCCCCACTCGAACCCTTGCCCTCAGGGACAAGCTCAAGGGCTACGAATGAGGAGTACCACTGGGCCAGCTGGCTCTGTGGTACTCCTCATTCGTAGCCCTTGAGCTTGTCCCTGAGGGCAAGGGTTCGAGTGGGGGGGAAGGCAAAAACCCACTGCAGGGGGTGGGAAGATCGTGAGTACACGTGGTGGGCCTGTGTGGCTGCCACATGGCAGTTATGCACGGACATGATGCTGGCGACTCTGCCTGGTTGCGGCTGTGGGCCAGGCCGGGAGGGTTGGTCAGGGGATTGGGCCGTTACAGAGATAGTTTCTGGGCTATCGGCCATACTAGCAGACTTAACACTACGGCCCTCCGTCCTGGACCGAATTAAGGAAGCTCAGAAGATCAATTCAAAGGAGATGGCTGATATGGTGGGCAAGGTACCAATGGCTTCTTTCGATTTCAGTTATTCGGGAGATGGAATTCTGAAGTTCAAAAACAGATGGTATGTTCCGAAAGATGAAGAGCTACGGAAGAACATCTTGTCAGAAGCTCATTCATCTTCTTTCTCTGTACATCCTGGAATCACGAAGATGTATCAGGATTTGAAATTTCACTTCTGGTGGCCGAATATGAAGAATGAAGTGGCCAAATACGTGGAGTCTTGCATGATATGTCAACAGGTCAAAGCTGAACATCAACGACCAAGTGGAACGCTTCAACCTCTCCCGATCCCCGAATGGAAATGGGAGAATATAACGATGGATTTTGTTGTTGGCCTACCAAGAACAGCTAAGGGCCATAATAGCATTTGGGTCATAGTGGACAGATTGACGAAGTCAGCCCACTTTCTAACTGTGAAGACGATGTACTCCATGGATCAGTATGCAGAGCTGTATATTAGCGAGATTATTAAACTGCATGGCGTTCCTGCGTCGATTTTCTCAGATCGTGATCCCAGATTCACTTCCAGGTTTTGGAAAAGTTTGCAGAGCTCTTTGGGTACGAAGTTGAATTTCAGCATGGCATTTCATCCACAAACTGACGGAAAATCTGAGAGAACAATCCAAATACTGGAGGATATGCTAAGGTCGTGCGTGTTGGAATTTCATGCTCCTTGGAGTAGATATTTGCCACTCGTGGAGTTTGCCTACAACAATAGCTATCAGGCTACAATTGGCATGGCTCCTTATGAAGCTCTGTACGGCAGAAAGTGTAGATCCCCATTTTGTTGGGATGAGGTCGGAGAAACCAAGCTTATCGGCCCTGAGATATTACAGCAGATGTCTGAGGTGATAGCTGCTATCAAACAACGAATAAAGATTGCTCAGAGTCGACAGAAGAGTTATGCAGACAATAGAAGAAGAGACTTAGAGTTCGCTGTGGGAGATGAGGTATTCCTGAAAGTGTCACCTTTCAAAGGTGTAATGAGATTCGGTAAGAAAGGGAACCTCAGCCCACGGTTCATTGGCCCTTTTTCCCATCTTGAAGCGTGTGGGAAACATGGCTTACAGACTACAGCTACCAGCGTCAATGGATGGTGTTCATGATGTTTTCCATGTGTCAATGCTGAGAAAGTGCGTACGAGATCCAACCCAGATAGTGGAACATGTGAACTTTGATATCATGCCGACGCTGACCTATGAAGTAAGGCCTATACAGATATTGGATATGTCACTCAAAGTGTTGCGTAATCGAGTGGTCCCATTGGTGAAAGTTTTGTGGCGAAATCATAATGTGGAGGAAGCCACGTGGGAAAGACAAGCAGATGTTAGAGAACAGTATCCGGACCTCTTTGCTTAGGCAAATTTTGAGGACAAAATTTCAGTTAAGGTGGGTGGAATGTAACACCCGGCCTTTTTGCATGTAATTATTTTCCCGAACCATTTCTCGGGATTAATTTAATATAAATGCAATATATGTTTTGTTGGAAAACCAAACTAATGTTTAACTAAGCATAACACTAAGTTTAAAACCAATGGAAGGGCAAATTAGGAAGAAATTAAGGTTGGTGGGAGAAATCAAATGGATGAATGACATGTGGCAGCTTGTTGAAGAAGTTAAGTTCTTCTCCCTACGTGAAACCCTCTTCACTTCTCTTCTCTGCTCTCTCTCCTTTCTCCTCTCTGCATTCTTTCTTCCTGTCGACAAACAACCATCGAAGTTACTTCGATCTTCTCAGATCCCTTTCTGCTCCTCCGCTAAGGTAAACATCTTCTAATGCTAACACATTTGGACAAGCAAAAACTATGGGTTATGCTGAAGCTTTAAGTTAGGATAGTTATGAGAAAACTCTCGGTTTTTGTATGGAAACACATTCGTTGTTTTCTACAAGTTTGAATGGAGTTTACTGCATAATCTTCCAAGTTATTTGTTAGCATTTGCAACTTGTTTAACTTCTCTACATTGCAGCAACAGATCCGAGCATTCCAGAGACATTCGAGCATTCTACATTGCAGCAAACAGGTAAGTTCATAACCGTAGGTTGGCCCTTAAGGCCCTATATCACGGAGGTACTAGGTTTCCTATTCTGTCGGGTTGTTTTGGGTAGAAAGGTTATAGTCTATGTTCTGAAATGTCTGGCTTTGATTTACCTTCTGTTGTCTTATTTCTGCTATCTGCCTGTTTAAGTTCAAGCACCGTTCATGCATACAAGTTTTCTCTGAAAGACATGCAAATATTTTCTGTACACTGTTTGAAACTAAACAAGATAAAATCCGACTGAAATGTACCAGGTTAAGTGCGAGACAGGGACTGGCCCCAGAACTGTTTACTGTACTGTATCCCTAAATGTGCCTGATAGTGCACCCTCCCCCTCCCCCACTGTTTGCCAGTTCCCCTATAAGCTCCACTTAATTCTACTGCCACTGTAACTTAATGCTCTGTACTGTCACCGTATTTCTGAAAAACTGCATGCATAGCATTTTGCATCACTGCATTCTGATTATGTCCTTACTAAGTTTTAGACTCATAGGTGAACTCTCTGATGTAGGTACTGAACTCGAACGTGAGGACCTTGTGCCTCAATCTGAAGAATAGGTGGCTGGTGGCTCGAGCTCTCGGAGGTGGTTGCTGCAGTCAGACACAATTTTTTGTCCCGAGGTTTAAGTCTTAGTCTTTTAAGAAATGTTTATATCTGTAAACTCTTCTGAAATTCTGGTGTGTTTGTTTTAAAACTCTGTTGAGGTCCTGTGTTTTGTCTTAAAAACCCTGTAGGAAATTCTGTTGGACGTATATATAATGTATAAGTTCTGATGATCGAGTTTTAAATCTCTGTTGACAGTTGTTAGTTGTTTCCTGTGAAATGTCTTGAAAACATTCTGGAACTGCTTGAGTTCTCCCTTTTCAGGTCATGCATGGATGGTCTCGAATTTTAGAGCTATCCATGCAGTTTGTTTTCTTGAAATCTGTCATTCGTAATGAAGGTCTGAAACCTGTATGCCTTCTGTTGTGCTCGAGAACCATGTTTTGAATTGGTTTGAGAATCTGAGACTTTCGTGTTTTCTGTTCTTTAAGCTCTCTGTCTATATGTTTTCTGTTAAAAGTTGTCAAATTCTGCCCCTTTTAAACTGCATCTTCCGATCTCGTTTAATGCATCCACCGATAGTCACTGTTCACATTTTGTCTTATCTCATCCACTGGTGAACAGTTGATTTCATCAGTCTTAGTTACTTCTACCGGTTTTATCTGTCTCTCAGTTTAACTTCATCTTCCGACGACATCATCTCCTCTTCCGACGATGTCACCATAGCTTTTCTTCTGCCGATTACGTTTACTGCCTTTATCTGCCGATGACGTCATCACATCTTCCGATGACGTCATCACATAATCCGATTTCGCTTAATGCCTACATCTTCCGGTGATGTCATCTATCTTCCGATGACATCATCACATTCTGCCGATTACGTTTACTATCTGTATCTGCCGATGACGTCTTCGCATCTTCCGGTTGACGTCATCCATCTTCCGGTTGACGTCATCCATCTTCCAGCTGACGTCATCACCTCATCCGATCTCAGCTGCTGTCTGTTCCTTCCGGCTGACGTCATCTCCGCTTCTGCCTTTGCATTTATATCTTCCGGCTGACGTCATTCAAGTCTTCCTCCCAGTTTTAAACTAAGTTTTCCACCAGATTTCTGCCTATGCCTTCCGACTTCATTCCTTGTTTTTCTGCTGTTACTTATACTCTGTTACTCACTGTAGTTTCTCCCTTCTGTAAAGCTATGCTCTTTTAGGGTTTGCATTGACAGTGCACGTTTCCTGTCATTCGATTCTGTTTCTCTGTAAATATTTTAAAAGCATAATGTCCACTGTTTTGACCGATCTGTTCAAAGAAAACAATCACTGTTTTTCGTTATCTGTCCCAGAGTGATGGCTCCGATCCTGGACTCCGATCGGGGTTCTGGTTTCGGGCCATCACAGACATGAGTTTGGGTGTGTGCAACTGCACCAGGTGGGAGCTTACAGGAATCCTGTGTGTCCATTCCATTCCTTGCATGTACTAGATGAGAGTCGCATCGGAAGACTACGTGAATGCATGCTATTACACGGGAAGATAACTGCAGATGTACTGTAACACCCCTAAGTCCGTACCCATTTACCCGTATAAATTTTTCATTTCTATTTTACATTTTTTAAAATAAAACTTTAAAAACCTAACGTTAAAGCGGAATTGAAATCGAAACCGAAACCGGAATCGAAATCGAACTTCGTTTGGTAAATCGTTTCAAATATAAACTAAAACTATTAATAAATAAAACTTAAAACATTTAAATATTTAATAAAAACTAAAGGAGGGGCAGAATCGGAAATGGGGCTGCCAAAAGGAGGCAGCGATCCTCCTTCAAACACTCCAGCACTTCAACATTTATCATTTTACAGCATTTAACATATCTGTTTGCTCTCTGGAATCCGATTTCCAGAGAGCAAACCTCCTTTTCTTTACACCAAATTTCCATATAACTCACAACTTAAATCCAATTTAAACGTATTCTAAACTCAATCGACTCGAGTCGGACTTTGCGAAGTCCAACCGCGTGGATAGCTCTAAACATCGAGCATAACCGTATCAACCTAACACCAATCAAAACATTTCCAAAACATTCATTACACAGTTTAAACCAAAACGTTTTACATACAATTACCAAAACGTTATCTAATCCCTATCCAGATCCAAACAACCTAAGTATACTATACAATTATCAACTCAAAACATCCCAAAATAAACCCAGAGTTCAGACATACATCCCCACGGGTCATATTGCGCCTCGACTACTCAGCGCACTCCCACGAGCATCATCCATCAACTGCCTCCGACATCAGGAGGAGGAACGTCGTCCTCACCTGGATCTACATCACCTAGCAGATCACCTACACCATACAGACACATATGAGATATTGAAATCTCAGTAAGCTACGTAAATGCAGATGCATGCGTGCGTATGCCATCCAGAAATCATGCTCAGATTCAGATTACAGATACAGAATTACAGATTACAGATTCATTACGTCACAGACAGACAGAATTGTCACCGAGACCTCGACCCACTAACCCAAGGGGGCCCGTCCGGCGGTTGGACTACCCCGTGGGGTTAGAGAGGGGGGGTACACGCTTGCAACACGCACAGCCGTGCCTGAGCCCCATCTCGCGTGACCAGAAACAGACAGATTACGTTTATTCATTCAGATTTCGTTACAGATTTCATTTCAGATATACGTTCCTTTTCTTAAAAACACGTGCAGAAATTCCTTTTCATGACTTTCGAAAACCGTGATGCATGAACAGTTCATATCAGCGGAAAGTAAACAAACAACGTGCATACATTCATGGCAGTAAAGCAGAACCTATAAACAACTAACCTAACTACCCAACTAGAGTAACATAAAACAAACAGTTCCTCGAGTATTCCCGAGACGACGACGGAGTATGGTGCAGACCTTTGGGTCAAAGTAAGTCACGAAAACTTACCTGGAGCGCACTGAATGGCTAGCTTCGTCCACGGGAGTCGCGTGTCTGAGGAAAACACGATATTTACCATTAAAACTAATTTAAACAATTAACGTCCAAATCTAAAAACTTAACTAAAGAATTTCTCCTAAATTCTTTATTTAGCCAATCAAAGCGTTTATAACGTTAATTAACGTTCGATAATTCGAAATCCCAATTAACGAGTTTTTCTCAAAAACTCGGAAAATAAACCAATTTTTAACTTTTTCGCAAATTGATTTTTCTTCGTCCAATAACGTCAAATACGTTCAATACATACTTAATCAAGGCCAACCTATTAATTACGAACCCTAATTCGCATTTTTCGTCGAAACCCTAATTGAAACCCTAACACTAATCGGACCAAAAACTCGAAATAAACGTTCAGAGACTGTTGGTACATACCGAGGGTAGCGAGAGGAGAAGAAAGCGTGAAGAAATCGGGACGAACGGAGGTCGGACGGAGGTCGGATGATGAACGAACGCCGGCGGCCTAAGGAGAGGAGTGCTCTCTGTTTCGTGCGCAGGGAGAGGAGAAGAAGAAGTGAGGAGAGAGAGGGAATTTGTGATATTTAATAAAATTGATTTGTAAATTACCAAAACGCCCTTCTTTGATTTCTATATAGATTTCGTTCTTCGGTTCGTTAATCGTCCTGCCATTCGACTTCTCCAAACGTCCCTACTTCACCCATAAGTCAAACTTATTATTTGAGACTTATTAAAACTGTCCGTTCGTAATTCGGACCTCGTTTACTATTTTTACTAAACGTCATTTATATTTTGAAAAGCGTATTTATTCGGAATATAGCGTTTAAGCTCCGAAAAATCCCGTAAATTCCTATTAATCGTTAGGACTCTAACGACGCTTTCCGTTTGCGAAACTGACTTGATTTGACATATTTAATAAAAATGCCTCATATAATATATATATATGAATATAATATATTAAATACAAAAGTCCGTACGAACCGGATATTACATTCTACCCTCCTTATTCAGAATTTTGTCCACAAAATTTAAATCATACAAACAACTCGGGATATCTAGACATCATGTCCTGTTGTCGCTCCCAAGTCGCTTCTTCCACCTCATGGTTCCGCCACAAGACTTTGACCAGTGGGATCTCCTTATTGCGTAAAACTTTGACGGAATGCTCCAAAATACGTACCGGCCTTTCCTCGTAGGTCAAGGTAGGCTGTACCTCGATCTCTGTAGTCGCCACGGCATGTGATGGATCACGTAGGCATCTCCGAAGTATCGATACATGAAACACATCGCGGATACCCTCCATAGAAACCGGAAGCTGCAGTCTATACGCCAACTTCCCGATCCTCTTCAGAATAGGAAAGGGCCCCATGTAACGAGGGTTCAACTTACCCCTCCTTCCAAACCTCGCGACGCCTTTGAACGTAGAAACCTTCAAATAAACTTCGTCGCCCTCCTCGAACTCTAGCTCACGCCGTCTCGTATCAGCATAACTCTTCTGTCGGCTCTGAGCTATCTGAATACGCTGTCGGATAACGGCAATCTTCTCTGCCGTTTGCTGTAAGATCTCAGGACCAACGATGCTGGCCTTGCCAACCTCGTCCCAATGTAACGGAGACCTACACTTCCGACCATACAGAGCTTCGTACGGTGCCATGCCAATAGTAGCCTGGAAGCTGTTATTGTACGAGAACTCGACTGAGGGCAAATATCGGCTCCACGAGCCCTGAAACTCCAGCACACATGCTCTGAGCATATCCTCAAGTATCTGATTCATCCTCTCTGTCTGACCATCAATCTGAGGATGGAATGCTGTGCTGAAATTAAGCTGAGTCCCCATAGCTCGGTGTAAACTCTTCCAGAACTTCGAGGTAAATCTCGGACCTCTGTCGGAGACAATAGATATTGGAACTCCGTGCAGACTAACAATCTCCTGCACATAGAGTTCGGCGAGCTGATCCATAGATGACGACATCTTCACTGGCAAGAAGTGAGCCGACTTTGTCAATCAGCCCACAATAACCCAAATGCCATCATGGCCTCGCGTAGTCCTCGGGAGCCCCACGATAAAATCCATGGATGTCTGCTCCCACTTCCACTCCGGAATCGGCAGTGGCAATAATGTTCCAGCTGGCCTCTGGTGCTCTGCCTTAACCTGTTGACAAACTAAACAGGTCTCAACATACTGGGCAACCTCCCTCTTCATACCTGGCCACCAGAAGTGCTGCTTTAAGTCTCGGTACATCTTGGTACTCCCCGGGTGCACTGAATAAGCTGAAGAATGTGTCTCAGCTAAAATATCCTTCTTCAGGCTCTCGTCGTTAGGCACGTACCACCTTAGGCACCTTAGAAGACTAATCCATAAGGGAAGATATTAAATCGGTTAGAAGATTTTAACCGACTTACCAGGTGGGAGACTTAGTGAAGTTAAGAATAATTAATGAGTAGTAGGCACGTTAGACCTTTGGTGTTGCTTGAATAGAGGTAAGTAAACAAAACATAGGAGTTAAGATTTAAACGTGGTGACTACTAAGGAAAAATTTAGCACTTCAGGTTTAAGGTTGTGCTAAAGAGTTTCAAGTAGCATGAGTGACTATAGGAAGGATAGCGACGCAGTTAGAGCAGGTTTATAGTGTGTACGGTTTAAGTTAAGAACCGCAAACGTAGGGCTTACCTCCGGTAAGGAAGTAGAAACATTAGTGTTCAATGATCCAGGAGGGTTAAACCTTAATGAAAAGAAGTTTCTGAATCCTTCTCTTGGAAAATAGAGGGGGAAGAACTGAGAATTTGAAGAAGCTTATCAGCAACAAGTTTGTAAATGAGTAGACTGTTGAACAAGTTATCGTGCAGGAGCCAAGCGAAGTAATTAGAACCCGACTAAAAAGACCATCGGGTAATTGTGAGAAGTCTAGCACGACATTTGAGATAAGTACGGGGGATCGTAGATCCAATGAAGAGTTAAGATTAGAAGTTTAACTCAGTGGTTAATGTCGTACGAATCGTGAGCTTTGCAATTTTAAAGAATATGACTCGTATTTGACGAATCGTGACCGATGGATATATAAGTGACTTAAGGTTAGAATGAGTGGCTTTAGAGCAAATCCACAGCGAGACTTAGAGACCTTACTGTGCTCGAGGTTAATGGAGATTCGTGTTAGATAAACGAGCATATTGTTATACTCGATAGGTGGACAATCGTAGTGCAGTTAAAAGAACTTAACGTTGGAGCAAGTAATTTGAGAAGGTCTCGAGGGCGTGAAAGGGTTAGTTACGTATTCAACAGACACGAGATTAAGAAGTATAGAAACTAAAGGGACTTACTTTGAGAAGTCGAAGTTAGAATGAAGAGGAGTTTAGAATTATATTGAAATCTGGGTTACAACCCAGAATTTGGATACAGTGTAGGCATTCAATTTGGCTGGCGTTAGGGAGCTTGGATGTAGCTCCAACCTGAGGGAACGACAGAGGAAAGACGTCGATAAGAGGGAACTTTGAAATTTGTATTATTTAAAGGTAATCGGTGAATGATTAAGTGAGAGTCGAAAGTGGATGCATGTGCAAATATTGAAGTGACAAATACGTCGTTGGGTCAATTGATTTAAGGATTTGAAATTTTAATATGTCCATGCTTGAGTGGGGTCGCTCGCGATCAAATCGAAAGTGGGGAAGTATGAATTTAAGGTCAATGTGGGAGAGTATAGTGAGGAGTTTTGGCTTAGAACCACGAAGAATGACTGTAAGTGCGGACGAAAAATCGAAGTGTGATACCGCAAGACGCGAGACGTTAATATCAAGGACTATACTATATACCCTTTCTTCACTCTAATATTATTCGTCCTATTAAATATTCGAACAAAACTTTACCTGTAATAGCCGAAGGTTGGGCGGTTTCTTCTTCTCCAGTCGAGGCAAGCAACATTCGGGCATCGTTTCCCTGATTTGCGTCTCGTTGGCCTGTACCCGGTTGACCTCGGCCCGGCCTTGGGTAGTCTTTGACGAAATGACCATTCTCTCCACATCGAAAGCATTTATCTGTGCCTGATCTGCATTTCCCACGATGCTGCTTCTGGCAACTAAGACACAGAGGTCTTTGCGAAGTTCTTCGTGCGCGCTTCGGTCGGCTTTGATCGACTCTCTTCTTGTCCTTCCTCTTGGTACCGTGGTCATGAGGAGCATCCACGCCATGAATCCTAAGTTCTTCTCGGTTAGTCAATAGTTGGAGTTGACGAGATTGTCTATCGATAAGTTGTGCTTGCCGGTCCATGTGCTGTGACTGACGATTTAGTAACTCCGTAAGTCGATCTAGAACGTCATCTCGAGGATCTTTTCCTCGAAACATGTTTATAAAACTCCTATAAAACGAAACAGTATACTTCTTAGAAACCTAAATCAAACAGAGCAGAAAACATACTTACAGTTGATGAAGGACGTCCGCGTAGTGGCTGTGCAGTCGAGCAGTCTACAGAATCGATTTTAAAACCCGGGGGCTCTGATACCATAAATGTAACACCCCTAAGTCCGTACCCATTTACCCGTATAAATTTTTCATTTCTATTTTATATTTTTTAAAATAAAACTTTAAAAACCTAACGTTAAAGCGGAATTGAAATCGAAACCGAAACCGGAATCGAAATCGAACTTCGTTTGGTAAATCGTTTCAAATATAAACTAAAACTATTAATAAATAAAACTTAAAACATTTAAATATTTAATAAAAACTAAAGGAGGGGCAGAATCGGAAATGGGGCTGCCAAAAGTAGGCAGCGATCCTCCTTCAAACACTCCAGCACTTCAACATTTATCATTTTACAGCATTTAACATATCTGTTTGCTCTCTGGAATCCGATTTCCAGAGAGCAAACCTCCTTTTCTTTACACCAAATTTCCATATAACTCACAACTTAAATCCAATTTAAACGTATTCTAAACTCAATCGACTCGAGTCGGACTTTGCGAAGTCCAACCGCGTGGATAGCTCTAAACATCGAGCATAACCGTATCAACCTAACACCAATCAAAACATTTCCAAAACATTCATTACACAGTTTAAACCAAAACGTTTTACATACAATTACCAAAACGTTATCTAATCCCTATCCAGATCCAAACAACCTAAGTATACTATACAATTATCAACTCAAAACATCCCAAAATAAACCCAGAGTTCAGACATACATCCCCACGGGTCATATTGCGCCTCGACTACTCAGCGCACTCCCACGAGCATCATCCATCAACTGCCTCCGACATCAGGAGGAGGAACGTCGTCCTCACCTGGATCTACGTCACCTAGCAGATCACCTACACCATACAGACACATATGAGATATTGAAATCTCAGTAAGCTACGTAAATGCAGATGCATGCGTGCGTATGCCATTCAGAAATCATGCTCAGATTCAGATTACAGATACAGAATTACAAATTACAGATTCATTACGTCACAGACAGATAGAATTGTCACCGAGACCTCGACCCACTAACCCAAGGGGGCCCGTCCGGCGGTTGGACTACCCCGTGGGGTTAGAGAGGGGGGGTACACGCTTGCAACACGCACAGCCGTGCCTGAGCCCCATCTCGCGTGACCAGAAACAGACAGATTACGTTTATTCATTCAGATTTCGTTACAAATTTCATTTCAGATATACGTTCCTTTTCTTAAAAACACGTGCAGAAATTCCTTTTCATGACTTTCGAAAACCGTGATGCATGAACAGTTCATATCAGCGGAAAGTAAACAAACAACGTGCATACATTCATGGCAGTAAAGCAGAACCTATAAACAACTAACCTAACTACCCAACCAGAGTAACATAAAACAAACAGTTCCTCGAGTATTCCCGAGACGACGACGGAGTATGGTGCAGACCTTTGGGTCAAAGTAAGTCACGAAAACTTACCTGGAGCGCACTGAATGGCTAGCTTCGTCCACGGGAGTCGCGTGTCTGAGGAAAACACGATATTTACCATTAAAACTAATTTAAACAATTAACGTCCAAATCTAAAAACTTAACTAAAGAATTTCTCCTAAATTCTTTATTTAGCAAATCAAAGCGTTTATAACGTTAATTAACGTTCGATAATTCGAAATCCCAATTAACGAGTTTTTCTCAAAAACTCGGAAAATAAACCAATTTTTAACTTTTTCGCAAATTGATTTTTCTTCGTCCAATAACGTCAAATACGTTCAATACATACTTAATCAAGGCCAACCTATTAATTACGAACCCTAATTCGCATTTTTCGTCGAAACCCTAATTGAAACCCTAACACTAATCGGACCGAAAACTCGAAATAAACGTTCAGAGACTGTTGGTACATACCGAGGGTAGCGAGAGGAGAAGAAAGCGTGAAGAAATCGGGACGAACGGAGGTCGGACGGAGGTCGGATGATGAACGAACGCCGGCGGCCTAAGGAGAGGAGTGCTCTCTGTTTCGTGCGCAGGGAGAGGAGAAGAAGAAGTGAGGAGAGAGAGGGAATTTGTGATATTTAATAAAATTGATTTGTAAATTACCAAAACGCCCTTCTTTGATTTCTATATAGATTTCGTTCTTCGGTTCGTTAATCGTCCTGCCATTCGACTTCTCCAAACGTCCCTACTTCACCCATAAGTCAAACTTATTATTTGAGACTTATTAAAACTGTCCGTTCGTAATTCGGACCTCGTTTACTATTTTTACTAAACGTCATTTATATTTTGAAAAGCGTATTTATTCGGAATATAGCGTTTAAGCTCCGAAAAATCCCGTAAATTCCTTAAAATTCCTATTAATCGTTAGGACTCTAACGACGCTTTCCGTTTGCGAAACTGACTTGATTTGACATATTTAATAAAATGCCTCATATAATATATATATATGAATATAATATATTAAATCCAAAAGTCCGTACGAACCGGATATTACATGTACTCACATTATGTTCGTCCCATCAATGGCCAAATAATGTGGTCGCTCGTAGAAGGTATGAATGAAATCCTCCTGCCAAAAAGACAGCGTCAAGCTAGTAGGCCGAAGAAGACAAGAGTGCGAGATGCCGAAGAGCCATCAAGCTCAAGAGTTAGTAAAAGGAATTCAACCGTACGTTGTCGTATATGTCGGCAGCAGAGGTATAATACTCGAACTTGTCCTAACCGGGAATCAGCTTCAGGCGTTGCTTCGCAGGACACATTCATGGGCTTCAACACATTTGACGGGATGCAGGAATCTTTCGACACGTGGTAGTGGTAGAAATTTGTATTTTTTTTTAATATACCATTTATTAATTTTTTTGTAATTCATTTATTTTTTAATTATTAATTCGTTTAAATAAGAGTTTTTTTTTTAATTTATTCAATTCAAGTATTTAAATTATTTATATCTAAAATGAGATAAAAATTGTAATTATTTATTTAAGTTTAGTATTCACAAAATTTTAATCACAAAACTAAACTAAACTACGATGGTGGGTCAGCGTCTTCGTCGAAGCTAAGGTGCCCCATTGAATTCTTGACACTCGCATCCAATTCATCGACTCTGCCTATGAGGTGCTGGATGTCCCGCTGCTGGTTCTATTGTATCTCCAGTACCGGATGCAAGTGCTGTTGGTGCATCTGCTGCATTTAATACATCTGTTATTTCAAATTTTGTGGCGTTGTGGGTGTAATATTGTTTTATTGACGCTGTTGTTCATGCAAATATCAGGGGTTACAGAGAGCTGTTCGAGAACAATTCGCACATGTTGAACACCGCTTCTGCCTCTGGCATATGTATGCGAATTTCAAAAACCATTTTCGGGGCAAAGCATATAGAGATGCGATGTGGAATGCAGCCAGGGCACCCATGGAGGCCCATTTCGAGTATGAAATACAGAAATTACACCGGCTATGCCTGGAAGCCCACGAATGGCTTCGAGCAGAAGAGCTGAAATATTGGGTTAGTTATGCCTTCTCTCTGAATCCCAAGTGCGAACTGGGATTGAATAATTTGTACGAGTCATTCAATGCACTTCTTTTGCCAGTCATGCACAAACCAATCCTGACCATGTTCGAGATGATTCGAACACGCTTGATGACTCGCATCGTGAAGAATCATAAGAAGCATGCCGATTCAAATGATATCATGTGTCCCAAGATAAGGACAAAGCTTGAGAAGCTAAAGAGTGCATCTGGAAATTGACATGCAATGTTTGCGGGAGCTATAGGATTTCAAGTCCGCAATGGATACGAACGATTTAATGTCGACATGAGTTTGGGTGTGTGCAACTGAACCAGGTGGGAGCTTACAGGAATCCCGTGTGTCCATTCCATTCCTTGCATGTACTGGATGAGAGTCGTGTCAGAAGACTATGTGAATGCATGCTATTACACTGGAAGATACTTGCAGATGTACTCACATTATATTCGTCCCATCAGCGACCAAATAATGTGGTCGCTCGTAGAAGGTATGAATGAAATCCTCCTGCCAAAAAAGACAGCGTCAACCTAGTAGGCCGAAGAAGACAAGAGTGCGAGATGCCGAAGAGCCATCAAGCTCAAGAGTTAGTAAAAGAAACTCAACCGTACGTTGTTGTATATGTCGGCAGCAGAGGCATAATACTCGCACTTGTCCTAACCGGGAATCAATTTCAGGCGTTGCTTCGCAGGACACATTCATGGATTTCAACACATTTGACGGGATGCAAGAATCTTTCGACACGTGGTAGTGGTAGAAATTTGTAATTTTTTTTTTTAATATACCATTTATTATTTTTTTTGTAATTCATTTATTTTTTAATTATTAATTCATTTAAATAAGAGTTTCTTTTTAATTTATTCAATTCAAGTATTTAAATTATTTATTTCTAAAATGTGATTGAAATTGTAATTATTTATTTAAGTTTAGTATTCACAAAATTTACATCACAAAACTAAACTAAACTACGCTGGTGGGTCATCGTCTTCGTCGAAGCTAAGGTGCCCCATCCAATTCTTGACACTCGCATCCAGTTCATCGACTCTGCCTATGAGGTGCTGGATGTCCCGCTGCTGGCTCTATTGTATCTCCAATACCTGATGCAGGTGCTGTTGGTGCATCTGCTGCATTTGATACATCTGCTGGTACTGTTTGTGCTGCGTCTGCTGAATCTGAGCCATCTGCTGCTGGTGTGTCTGCTGCATCTGATACAGCTGCTGTAGATACTTCCTCGTGCCCCATCGACTAGTCTCATCTTTCTCCTGGGGGGCCAATGGCGATGTGATCTCCTCCATCGGCACTGCCCAAGAGGTGGATGATATTTGATCTCTCTTCAGCACCCAAGTGCCATTGACTTCCATGATGCCCATTTTCATCAAATGCGATGTGTTGAATACGTCAGTTGGCCTGTGAACTGTTCTCGGCTCGCCAACCAGTATCAGAAGCCCAGCTCGATCGATGATCTTCATAATCAATGGTCCGTATAGGAGATTCATTCTGGGTGCCCGTTCGACCTCACGCATGTGACTTAAAATCAAGAGACTGGGTTAAAAGGCTTCCTAATGCATAACTTCTCTATGACATAGAGGTCCATGCAGCTCACGAGATTTCGACGTCCTTCTCACAGCAGAAAGGTGTGGGCTAGCATGTTGCGAAGAACCCAACCTCTAATATTAAGTTCTCTGGTTTGTGGCTTGACGAACACCTCGATGTTAGAATTGATATGAATTCCCTGTAGGAACTCTACTCCCTCGGGCAATGTGACAAAAGGGCAGTCTCGGGAAGCATGGTAATATTTCTCTGCTCCTTCTATGGCAAACCCCAGCACTAAGTTCACTAGCTCTAGACGTATCATAAACTCCCGACCAAGGACGTACGTCTTCAAACCAGTCAAAACTCCATTTCTTCTGAACACTGTCAAGTTCGCGTAGAACAAGCGAACTATTCTCTCGCAAAAATCGCCATTGAATGCATTGACCCCTCCCAGGCCAATGGCGTCAAACATATTTTTGATCCCCAACGACTCCTAACCTGTAAAGTTGATAGTCATACCATGACTAACTGAGCGTTTACGCAAATCTTGCTTAAATTTCTCTTTACACTCTTGATTCCGAAATTTCATGGCAGTAGTCTAGCTAACTGATCTACTTATTTCAGCATCCATCGTCGTTATTAAAAAAATTAAAACAAATTTAATAAAATACAATATTTAACTACCGTGTAATAGATAAATAATAAAAAAAAAGACTCCATGGACCTAGCCGGTGAACGCGGAGTAATATCACCGGAGAGAGTAAAAATTAGTCATTTACATGGAGTAAAATATTAAATAATTAAAAAATGAGTAATTAAAATGTCCATATTATTTTAAATTTCGTAAAAAAAAAAAGACTCCATATCTAAAAGGTAAACGCGGAGTACTATCGCCTGAGAGTAAAAATTAGTCGCTTACATAGAGTAAAATATTAAATCATTAAAAATGGATAATTAAAATATCCATATTATTTTAAATTTTGTAAAGTAAATGATAAAAAAATAAAAATAAAAATAAAAACTTCATACCTAGCCGTTGAACGTCGAAAAATATCGTCGAAAGAATGAATTAATAGAGAGAGTTTTGAGAGATTTTGGTGTGAGTAGAATAAGAGAGGAGGGGGTTTAAATAGGGGTATGGAGGCCGGCCGGTCTAGTTGGATCGGCCGACCTCCATACATAATCCAAAACCCGTGACAAGCGTCACGGGTTTTGCTGGTTTAGTTTAACCGGCCGGCTTCCTGAATTATTTTTAAATAAAAAAATGGAGGCTGGCCGGTCCAACTAGACCGGCCGGCCTCCTTCTGGCGGCCATTGGCCAGTCTGGATTAAAAATTTTATTTTGCCTATTTTTGAAACTTTGAGATTTTTTACGATGAATAGTAATTTTTAAGGGTTTTTTTTTTTTTAAAAAAAAAACCTAAACTTTAAGTTTTTTTTTTTAAAAAAAACCTAAACTTTAAGTTTTTTTTTTAAAAAAAATTCTATTTCTTTATGATATTGATACATGGCTTCTCAATTTGCTTTTATAGTTGAATGATTATCATTTTTAAAAGTTTCATGTGGTTTAGATGCTTCTTTTGTCATCTTGAATGGGGAAAAATCCACTATAATAATCATGTCATCAACCTAGTCAACTTGAAGTCAACAGCACCGCAGATAGCGTCTCTTTTTATGTCGGTTTGTCAAGCAATTCATCATTTAATAGTTCATTATTAAACATATTTACGTCTCGTTCATTTAAAGCTATATACAAACTATAATGTCATGACTGAGGAGGAACTCGAGACAGTATAAGAAACAATCTGACCAAGAAGAGAACCGATCCAGTCGACCCTTAGTTATTTCATATTGCAGTAGAAATTTTATAATAGCCAAATATAAACATAGATGCAAAGCAAAATAACGTTGGGTAGACTAAGAGTAATTGATCTTTGAATATTGCCCTAATTCAAGTCTTGTTCCGCACTTAAATTAATAACTCAAACCCTTACCTTGACCAATTTGTAGTGGAAAATCTCAATAACATAATCGTTTCTAGTAACTCACTGGGGGTTTGGAACCCTGAGTACAATGTTCCGAGTGTAGTAGGAAAAGATGTACGTGAAATGGTGTTTAGACAAAAGTTCTTTTTCTTGGCCTAACTTGCTAGAGGATCAACGATAGTGTGATTCAGATGGATCAAGAGAAGATCAGGTCTGTTGTAGACTGGAAGTGCCGAAGAAGGAGAGAGCAGGCAGCAGTGGTAAAGCCGAATGCACGTAGCCATTTTAGATAGGGAAAAACAACTTAGAAAGAGTAGAACGTTGCCACAGTCTAGTGTGGGGTTTGCTTTATAGGAAGCCAAAGTTAGCATTTTTACAATTACAAACAAACTGATTGATTAAAGGGGGAGAGTGCCACGACGACATCAAGGAGAATGTTGTGGAGCCTAGAGCGCGAAAAACTCTAAAGGTAAGTTCAAGTCGGAAACATAGAAGGGGTTATGAAGCTTAGGAGAGAATCCAATAGTGACCTCATATAGTATAATAATAAAGATTCAATAACTATGATTAATATAACTAAAATTGAAATATAACAAATTAGATAATATGATAATAGTCTAACCAAACAATGATAAAACTCTGAAAATATAATAAGGCTAAGAAAGTTCAACTCGAGCCTACTTCTACATCGGTTGCAGAGTATTTTCCCAACTAAGACCTTAGAGAGACTAGTCAATTAATTAAGTTGATTAAATTCAGTAGAGATTGAGTTTTAAATAAAAGTATGTGTGCATGTTGAACGAAATCACATAGTAAAATCGAGAGCAAGAACATCAGTAGAGCAAGTGCCAAAGTAACCCATTATACTGTGGTATATAACAAAAATAGGTCACTACTGTAACAATATAAAATCTCAGTGAAAATATACTCACTGATGGGCTTCAAACATATTATGTCATAGGCATATACATTAACAAAGACAATATTTGGCGATTGCAAAGCCACGAATTACCATGATCAGGTTTAGTTTTACACTTAATAACACGACACAGTTAACTGTCTCATTATTCTAGTTTACAAACAAACAAACACATCATATAATGGTCAAATGTGCGTAACACACAAAGACTCCCCACTCAAATAAATCAAGCTCAGTTCACATGACTGAGTGGATCAATATCTAAAAATGATAAATATGCATGCTAAAATAAATCATAATTGTGAAAACATAGATATAGTATAAAAACCAGTGTTATCAAAAGACAAGTCAAGTATATAAAAGATGAGAACTCAAAATAAGTTTTTATAAAACAATGTATGCACTGTTGAGTACAATAAATAATTCCTTACCTTGAATGGAGTATCTACATATACCGAGATACAAAAGTCTCAAACTCGGGACGTTTAAACAGTTACTCTTCAGAACCTAATAAAACATACCAACATTAATAGGCTTTCGAGACCTTCAAAAGGTTTGCTGGAACCCACAACGGGAATAAGAACCAATTCAATAATTTAAGAAATAATTCCACTAAAAATCATGCTAAAAAACATGTCCTCGTCAATTCGAAAACAGTCTGGTTGTCCCAACTGGTCGACCATAAAAATTAGGGTTGGGAAAAGTTTGGTTCGGTTTGATTTTGGAGAGAAACCAAATTGAACCGACAAGATGTCAGTTTCAATTTTGGAGTCTGAAATCGGTCGGGAAACCGACGAGAACCGAACTGAAACTTTCAGTTCAGTTCCAGTTCGGTTTTGGTTCTTCAAAGCACAGAAATCACAGAAACCACATTTGAAGGGCGATCGATCGGCCAAAAATAGCTGATTGATCGGCCAACCTCCTACTGGCAACACTTCAAAAATTCAAGGGCGATCGATCATCGAAATTAGCGGATCGATCGACACCTTATAATCTGAAATCCCTGCTTGTACACAGAAGGGGTGATTGATTACTCCTCAAGGGCGATCGATCGGCGACCCCTCCATTTTGAATCTTGTTTTCTCCTTACAGCAGCCGATCGCTCGCCCCAATTCCGCGATCGATCAACATCCTCTCTGCCCGATTTCCCTTCTCGACAACATTTTGGCGATCGATCGCCCTCTTCAGGCGATCGATCGGCCCCCGCCATTTTTTTTTCTCCAAATGTAAATTTTTCGTCCTTTTAATTTATCATTTTTACCTTCAAAACGTATCCTTTTATTTAATACACCAAATATCTAGTATCAATGTTTCAATTTAAAAAAATATAAAAACAAACAAATGTATCAAGTAAGTAATATTATCCGTTATCAAAAAGAGAAAAACCAAAAAGTGCTGAAAAAATGTTGAATAATATTCGCGTCAAGCCTTCAACTATTCCACTAATATTGGAAGAATATTTTCATCTCCATTAGTTGATGTGAAATTTGTGAAATGTAGTTGATAAACCAATTAGGTAAAATGAATTACAAATATGAAATGAAAAGAAAACAGTACACACCTTGTTCAACCTAGTTAATATCAGCAATCAAATAATTAATGTTGGTAGATTGATGTTTTGTTGTTCGAATCCAACTTTGAGTGCAAATAACCGCCTCGACAGTCTTTTGGGACAAAGAACTACAAAATGAATCGAGTACACATCATCCGCTACTAAAAGTTGACTATGAAGCAACTGTTGAAATAGGGATAACTATTACATCCCTTGCCATTTTACTCAATAGTGAAAATTTCAAGGAATTCACTTTCCACTATGCCAGAATATCACTTTTATCAGAAAACTTTTCTAGTCCTTCAGATAAATATTAATGAACTTCAGTCTTATTAGTTGAATCATCATGCTCATTATGAGGATTACAAAACATCTCATACACCTTATTGTGGGCCAAACTACTACTTTGTCTCATCACAGTAGAAGTCGTTCCAACCATTATACTAGAATTGTCTTCTGAAATTTCAATACCCAAATCAGATTTATAATGGAGATATAATCTTTCTATCACAATTTCTACTTGTCTTACTAAATCATTTGTCTTCTCACTATCAAATAACATGGTGAGACAATATTTCAAAAACTCCATTTTACATCTAGGATCTAGTACAGTTGCCACATACATCAACATATTGAACTTATCACAACTCTCCTAATATTTGTCAAACTTTCTTTGGATGTTAATAGTCATTCTCCTCATCAATACATTATCACACTTAAAGTGCTCATGGATAACCATTTTCAAATTACACACTTCACTAATATAAATATTTAAGGTGACACGTGAGGAGGCCGAAACGGCAACAGTTCCATTGTAAAAGATCTTCAAAAACTTGGTAAGCTCTCTAATATTAGCCCAGTCTTCTATTGTGGGTGTTTTTTTTCTTTCCTCGCCCAAATCAAGAAAATAATGATTATCAATTTTAATTAACTTTGCAAAAGCTCTTTCATACTTTTCGGCACTTTCTAAAATCAAATATGTAGAATTCCATCTAGTAGGTACATCAACACAAACATTACTTTTGCAAGTGATCTTTACATTTTCAATACAGTTTCTAAATTGTTGTAGCCTTGCAGTGGAAGATCGAACATATTTCACAACTTTACGAACTCTTACCATATACTCTTGATGATCTTTTAAACCATCACATACAATCAAATTCAAAATATGTGCAAAACATCGCACATCCATGTGCTCCCCATTGAAAACTAACCAATTCTAATTTTTAATAGTTTTGATCAAATATGAAATTGCAACATCATTCGAAGAAGCATTGTCAACTATAATCGTCAAAACATTTTCAATTCTCCATTCAAAAAAGCATCTTTCTACTTCTCTACCAATCGTTTTGCCTTTATGATTCGAAATCAAACAAAAATTGATAATTCTCTTACACAAGATCCAATCACTATCAATGTAATGAGCAGTTAATACAATGTAATTCAAATTTTGAACAAAAGTCCATGTATCTGTAGTCAAGCATACTCGCTGAGATGTCTTTCTAAAATAATCTTTCAATTTCAGTTTTTCTTTCTTATAAATACTCAAAATATCTCGTGTAATGGTAGTTCTAGAAGGTATGGAAAACTTAGGTTGAACATATTGCGAATATGTTCTAAAATACTCTCCAACAAATTTCAAAGACAATTCATCAACAATAATCATCTTTGCAAGCAATTCTCGACAAGTTGCACGACTAAAAAAAGTTACGTTCATTCCCCCTCCCATATTCTGATAGCTTAATGTCTTTTGCTTCCTATCGACACTTGCCAACAATTTGTTGCAATTAAGGATGTGTTTGTTCAAGTTTGATGTCTCATTCTTCGATGCATATACATATGACTGTGAACAATGATTACATTTTGCTCTAGGATTGCTATTATCAGAACTTTCAATCTTCATAAAATAATTCCAAACTTCTGATTTTTTACTTTTCGTTTGACTAAGTGTAGGACTCTCTACACTATCATTAATGTTTTCCATCCTAAAACAAAGTTAATAAGATAAAATCAAAGACAAAATAACTCAAAAATTGAATTAGTTTATTGACGATTACTAATTATATTAC
This sequence comes from Begonia masoniana, assembly GCA_022432975.1. Lineage (NCBI taxonomy): Eukaryota > Viridiplantae > Streptophyta > Magnoliopsida > Cucurbitales > Begoniaceae > Begonia > Begonia masoniana. The sequence goes on from CM039504.1 coordinate 19,541,203, forward strand.
CTCTCTGCAAAAACTACATAATGTGTGTACTACACATGTTGCTCTAATGCTCTTGGTCATAATAAAACAGCAGAGAACAAACAAATAAAATACATAAATTGCTCTCAATCACGCCCAAAGAGTCTCTTAAAACAGAAACATTAACAGTTCACAGTGCAAAACACATAAATTAAAGACAAAATCAGAGAACAAAATCTGTTTGATTTTGCTCTCTACTGTTTTTGACAGAGAGCAAAATCAAACACATTTTTCTCTGTTTTATACCGAGAGCAAAATCTGTTGATTTTGCTCTCTGGAAAAAATAGAAAAGAGCAAAGAATAGAACGTACGTACCCGGTGGCTGGTGCTGCTGTCGTTGTCGATAGTTGAGAGTTGATAGCCCGTAGCTGAGAGTCGTCGTCTACCGTGTGTCATCGCTTGTCGAGTGTCGGGTCTCTACTCTCTAGAGTATGGCCTCTTGAGTCTTCAAAAAAAAAACAGTGAGGATTTACGATTTAGGTCTTCAACAATCAAAACGGTTCTAAATTGCAAGAACCGATAAATTTGGTTCGGTTCGGTTACAGTCTATTTTGACTGATCCAAACTGAAAACTGAACCAATAAATTTGGTTCTTGCAATATAGTACCAAATTTCAGTTTTTTCTTTATCATAATCGATTAGAACTGGACCGATTTCACCGATTTTGGTTTGGTTTCCAGTTCCGGTTTGGTTTTTGAACATCCCTAATAAAAATTCCCGCAGTTGCTGGCCATACACTCACACGAACATGAGGGATCCTAATCGTTCATGTTTAGAAGTCTGAACTAATTGTTTGTAATTCTGATTTGACCAGCCGATCAACCAATCTCCCGAGCCTATGCTCTGAGCATCCACTGCGTCAAAAAACTACCCCTCAACTTTGAAAAACTTGACCTTAATCTAATAATCTGACTTTAAAATATTATAAATTGATTCTAAACTTCAATTTCATTGAGAGAGAGAGAGAGAGAGAGAGAGAGGAGAGAGAGTGTGATGACCCTTGTTAAGATTACCTATAATTGTAACGCCCCCGAACTAACCCTAGCTCGGGTTGCTGCTTTGCTCGTCTTTACAACATTTAAAATTGAATTTAAAATAATTTTTGATAAAAATTCGACTCGATTTTTGGGTTTTTCAAACATTCAAAAATGTGTAGAAAACGTGCGTAAAATACGTACAAAAGACGTCGGAAAAGATCAGGTTAAAACATATTCATAAATGAAAATTTTTGAAAAAAATTCAAGCTGGACATATAGACAGCGCGCGCCCCGCACGGTGTCGCTGCGCACATCGCGCATGCCACAAGGGCGATCGATTGGCGCAAGCGCCGATCGATCGGAACCCTCTCAAGTTTTCCCGAACGATCGTTGATCGATCAGCACTAGGCGATGCGCGCACCCCAGCAGCGCGCACCGCGCCTGTTGCATGCACCACGCCCGCGCCAGTGCGCCTACACCTCGCATATGCGCGCCTACAGCTCGGCCCTCCCACGCCCACTTCGACCTTTTTCCACCATTTTCCAATTTTCTTCACTTCTCACCCTTTCAATTCACTTAAAACATACCCCAAACCATCTTTCATTATTTTCCACCTCTCGACACTTTAAAACCCCAAAAATACGACCCGAAAACATAAGCGAAACGTAAAAATTCTTGAAAACAAACAACCTTTGTTTCTAAAAACTCAAGCAGCATAACGTTTAATTATTGAAAACCCAAAACCTGAAATACAAAATATTTTATACCACCAACATACAAACAACACACTCAAAAGAGTTCACATAGGTTTCAAATTTCTCAAACTTAACTACTTATGCACTCTTCTAACTAAACAACCACATACTGAGCTTAGTCAGAATCGCCCTAACAGGTTGCCAGCACCGGCACACACCAGTGCGTCCTTAACTGATCCCACGCTCAAGGGCTCTCTTGAAATCTTTTCGTAACTTACACCATCGAACACAAAACGTAAGCCTAGTGCTTACAAGTAGGGAATAATGAATTTACAAAACACAATGCATACTCAACCGTACACCCGGTTCTATTAAAAAAATTTCTATCCGTTATTTAATAGTAAGCATGTTGTGGAGAAAATTGAGGGAAAATATTAATTAGGTTAATGAGTGAACTACGTAAGGGCATAGTGGTAAATTGAGAACTTATAATGGATAACCTATTTAAGGAAAGAGGCTTTGGGTTTAATGCGCTGTAGCCGTCACTATCCTGCATACCATTTCTCTTTCAGCCTTCAGCTCTGTAGCAGAACCCTCTAGGCGATTCCCTCACCCCGATTTTCCTTCAACCTAGGTACGTTTTCCATATTTCTTATGTTTTAGCAGTTAGATGACTGAGGGAGTGCAATGTGAGGAATTCTAGGATGCTGCGAGTGAGAGTAGGTTCGGGTTATTATGATAAATGGGAATGCAAAGTAGCAGTGTTTCAAACTAGTTGCCTTAAACTTCTGGTTGATTTCTGGTGGAGTCTTAGAGAGTTTGATTTTATGCTCTGTTTGTTGCCTCTATGTGTGTGAGCTCTAAGTCACTTACGCGAGCGTTTTCCGGAGACCCAGTAAGTAAAGTAGGGGCATGTGCCTTCGGCCTACATCACAAACATTAGGTTGGCTTGTCTTGAATATTTTCTCTATGTCCTGCTATCATGTTTTTGAAAGAATACGAAATGAATTTATGTATGGCATGGTAAAGGAATGTACTGATTGCAAAGACAATCTATTAAGGGAAATAATCCAGCCTTAACTTAGGAAAGGGATTATAACTTTGGAAGATGATCCACTTCCCAAGTGTAATTAGACATTATAGCTATTAAGGAGAAGTAATTCGCCCCTTAACTGATGATAGGATGTATAAACTTTGGGAGAGCTGATCCCACTCCAATGAATTGAGGATCATCAGTGAATGACGCATATTCCAACAGATTGAAAGTAGAAACTGCATGTATAGGAATTTGCTTCACAGTTCATTTCATTATCGCTTTGCTTACTTAGCATTGAGGCTAATATCTGAGTTTTGATGTAGGTGAAGATCTTCTGAAGGTATTTTTCTTGAGCCCAATGAGGTTTAATTGGCGGAAGCAAACCCAAGTCTCGACTTAGTGTTTGGAGGAGGGGCTTACTTTGTCTGTAGTTTTTGAGGTTTAATAGGACCAATCGATTTAAATTTGTTGAGTTTTATGACAGTAGTAGTTTAATGTTTCTGACTTTATTTCGAATTTTCTTACAGACCAATTATACGCTGTTGTGTTATAGTGGTTTTTACCAAATGTTGGAGTATGCCCAGGGGTTTAAGTGTTTTTTTGAAATGAATTTTAGTAATGGCTTCAAGTTCTTGTTGGTATCGTAGTTTTCTTTGTTAGAGCAAAGATTGTTGCTATGCTATTTCGTTGAAGGTTTTTTGATCTATCGTAGATGATGGCCTTCGCAGTGTAGAGTTGTTGTTCTGTTATCTAAAAAAGGAAGATGTCTTTGAGTAAATTATCGGTGATGTCTTCAGTAAAAAGCCAGCGATCATGTCTTCAGGAAAGTCCTCGATATGTCTTCATTAAAGCCTCGGAAGATATAAGTAAAAATTTATCGTTGTGTAAACCGGATGATTGCGAGTATTTTATCTATCAGATGATGCCGGTAAAAGTCCTTTTGTCATTGTGACGACAGAGGCTGGATGAATGAAGCCTCCGGCTTACGTCATCGGTAGATAAGAGTATGCAAACTTGGTCGTTTGCGATCGTGGTCTCAGTTGGAAGAATTATTCCTCTGGCTGACGTCATTGTGAAACCTTCATTTCAGTTATGCTTTTTTTTTCGTTGACCTTGTTATCTAATAAATAGTTAAGGTGACCGTTGAGGAGGCCGAAACGGCAACATTTCCATTACTTTACAAAGATCTTCAAAACTTGGTAAGCTCTCAATATTAGCCCAGTCTTCTATTGTGGGTGTTTTTTTTCTTTCCTCGCCCAAATCAAGAAATAATGATTATCAATTTTAATTAACTTTGCAAAAGCTCTTTCATACTTTTCGGCACTTTCTAAAATCAAATATGTAGAATTCCATCTAGTAGGTACATCAACACAAACATTACTTTTGCAAGTGATCTTTACATTTTCAATACAGTTTCTAATTGTTGTAGCCTTGCAGTGGAAGATCGAACATATTTCACAACTTTACGAACTCTTACAATATACTCTTGATGATCTTTTAAACCATCACATACAATCAATTCAAAATATGTGCAAAACATCGCAATCCATGTGCTCCCCATTGAAAACTAACCAATTCTAATTTTTAATAGTTTTGATCAAATATGAAATTGCAACATCATTCGAAGAAGCATTGTCAACTATAATCGTCAAAACATTTTCAATTCTCCATTCAAAAAAGCATCTTTCTACTTCTCTACCAATCGTTTTGCCTTTATGATTCGAAATCAAACAAAAATTGATAATTCTCTTACACAAGATCCAATCACTATCAATGTAATGAGCAGTTAATACAATGTAATTCAAATTTTGAACAAAAGTCCATGTATCTGTAGTCAAGCATACTCGCTGAGATGTCTTTCTAAAATAATCTTTCAATTTCAGTTTTTCTTTCTTATAAATACTCAAAATATCTCGTGTAATGGTAGTTCTAGAAGGTATGGAAAACTTAGGTTGAACATATTGCGAATAGTTCTAAATACTCTCCAACAAATTTCAAAGACAATTCATCAACAATAATCATCTTTGCAAGCAATTCTCGACAAGTTGCACGACTAAAAAAAGTTACGTTCATTCCCCCTCCCATATTCTGATAGCTTAATGTCTTTTGCTTCCTATCGACACTTGCCAACAATTTGTTGCAATTAAGGATGTGTTTGTTCAAGTTTGATGTCTCATTCTTCGATGCATATACATATGACTGTGAACAATGATTACATTTTGCTCTAGGATTGCTATTATCAGAACTTTCAATCTTCATAAAATAATTCCAAACTTCTGATTTTTTACTTTTCGTTTGACTAAGTGTAGGACTCTCTACACTATCATTAATGTTTTCCATCCTAAAACAAAGTTAATAAGATAAAATCAAAGACAAAATAACTCAAAAATTGAATTAGTTTATTGACGATTACTAATTATATTACCTCTCTGCAAAAACTACATAATGTGTGTACTACACATGTTGCTCTAATGCTCTTGGTCATAATAAAACAGCAGAGAACAAACAAATAAATACATAAATTGCTCTCAATCACGCCCAAAGAGTCTCTTAAACAGAAACATTAACAGTTCACAGTGCAAAACACATAAATTAAAGACAAAATCAGAGAACAAAATCTGTTTGATTTTGCTCTCTACTGTTTTTTGACAGAGAGCAAAATCAAACACATTTTTTCTCTGTTTTATACCGAGAGCAAAATCTGTTGATTTTGCTCTCTGGAAAAAATAGAAAAGAGCAAAGAATAGAACGTACGTACCCGGTGGCTGGTGCTGCTGTCGTTGTCGATAGTTGAGAGTTGATAGCCCGTAGCTGAGAGTCGTCGTCTACCGTGTGTCATCGCTTGTCGAGTGTCGGGTCTCTACTCTCTAGAGTATGGCCTCTTGAGTCTTCAAAAAAAAAACAGTGAGGATTTACGATTTAGGTCTTCAACAATCAAAACGGTTCTAAATTGCAAGAACCGTAAATTTGGTTCGGTTCGGTTACAGTCTATTTTGACTGATCCAAACTGAAAACTGAACCAATAAATTTGGTTTCTTGCAATATAGTACCAAATTTCAGTTTTTTCTTTATCATAATCGATTAGAACTGGACCGATTTCACCGATTTTGGTTTGGTTTCCAGTTCCGGTTTGGTTTTGAACATCCCTAATAAAAATTCCCGCAGTTGCTGGCCATACACTCACACGAACATGAGGGATCCTAATCGTTCATGTTTAGAAGTCTGAACTAATTGTTTGTAATTCTGATTTGACCAGCCGATCAACCAATCTCCCGAGCCTATGCTCTGAGCATCCACTGCGTCAAAAAACTACCCCTCAACTTTGAAAAACTTGACCTTAATCTAATAATCTGACTTTAAAATATTATAAATTGATTCTAAACTTCAATTTCATTGAGAGAGAGAGAGAGAGAGAGAGAGAGAGAGAGAGAGTGTGATGACCCTTGTTAAGATTACCTATAATTGTAACGCCCCCGAACTAACCCTAGCTCGGGTTGCTGCTTTGCTCGTCTTTACAACATTTAAAATTGAATTTAAAATAATTTTGATAAAAATTCGACTCGATTTTTGGGTTTTTCAAACATTCAAAAATGTGTAGAAAACGTGCGTAAAATACGTACAAAAGACGTCGGAAAAGATCAGGTTAAAACATATTCATAAATGAAAATTTTTGAAAAAAATTCAAGCTGGACATATAGACAGCGCGCGCCCCGCACGGTGTCGCTGCGCACATCGCGCATGCCACAAGGGCGATCGATTGGCGCAAGCGCCGATCGATCGGAACCCTCTCAAGTTTTCCCGAACGATCGTTGATCGATCAGCACTAGGCGATGCGCGCACCCCAGCAGCGCGCACCGCGCCTGTTGCATGCACCACGCCCGCGCCAGTGCGCCTACACCTCGCATATGCGCGCCTACAGCTCGGCCCTCCCACGCCCACTTCGACCTTTTTCCACCATTTTCCAATTTTCTTCACTTCTCACCCTTTCAATTCACTTAAAACATACCCCAAACCATCTTTCATTATTTTCCACCTCTCGACACTTTAAAACCCCAAAAATACGACCCGAAAACATAAGCGAAAACGTAAAAATTCTTGAAAACAAACAACCTTTGTTTCTAAAAACTCAAGCAGCATAACGTTTAATTATTGAAAACCAAAACCTGAAATACAAAATATTTTATACCACCAACATACAAACAACACACTCAAAAGAGTTCACATAGGTTTCAAATTTCTCAAACTTAACTACTTATGCACTCTTCTAACTAAAACAACCACATACTGAGCTTAGTCAGAATCGCCCTAACAGGTTGCCAGCACCGGCACACACCAGTGCGTCCTTAACTGATCCCACGCTCAAGGGCTCTCTTGAAATCTTTTCGTAACTTACACCATCGAACACAAAACGTAAGCCTAGTGCTTAGCAAGTAGGGAATAATGAATTTAAAAACACAATGCATACTCAACCTGTAACACCCGGTTCTATTAAAAAAATTTCTATTCCGTTATTTAATAGTAAGCATGTTGTGGAGAAAATTGAGGGAAATATTAATTAGGTTAATGAGTGACTAAGTAAGGGCATAGTGGTAAATTGAGAACTTATAATGGATAACCTATTTAAGGAAAGAGGCTTTGGGTTTAATGCGCTGTAGCCGTCACTATCCTGCATACCATTTCTCTTTCAGCCTTCAGCTCTGTAGCAGAACCCTCTAGGCGATTCCCTCACCCGATTTTCCTTCAACCTAGGTACGTTTTCCATATTTTCTTATGTTTTAGCAGTTAGATGACTGAGGGAGTGCAATGTGAGGAATTCTAGGATGCTGCGAGTGAGAGTAGGTTCGGGTTATTAGTGATAAATGGGAATGCATAAGTAGCAGGGTTTCAAACTAGTTTCCTTAAACTTCTGGTTGATTTCTGGTGGAGCTTAGTGAGAGTTTGATTGATGCTCTGTTGTGACTCTAGGTGTGTGAGCTTCTAAGGCAACTTACAGCCGAGCGATTTTCCGGAGACCAGGTAAGTAAAGTATGCATGTGCCTTCGGGCCTACATCACAAAACAGTAGGTTGTGCGTGTGCTTGAATATTTTCTCTATGTCATGCATCATGTTTTTGAAAGAATACGAAAATGAATTTTATGTACTGGCATGGTAAGGAATGTAATGATTGCAACAGACAAGCTATTAAGGGAAATAATCCACTCCTTAACTTATGAAGGGATTTATAACTTTGGGAAGATTGATCCACTTCCCAAGTGGAATATAGGATCATTATAGCTATTAAGAGAAGTAATCCGCCCCTTAACTGATGAAGAGGATTTATAACTTTGGGAGAGCTGATCCCACTCCCAATGGAATTGAGGGATCAGATCAGTGAATGAATGCATATGCAACAGAGATGTGAAAGTAGAAACTGCATGTATAGGAATTTTGCTTCAGCATTTCATTTCATTATCGCTTTGCTTACTTAGCATTAGGCTAATAGATGAGTTTTGTGATGTAGGTGAAGAAGCTTCTGAAGGTATTTTTCTTGAGCACAATGAGGTTTAGACAGGTTGGAGGAGCACACCCAAGTCTCGACTTAGTGTTTTGATGAGGTGGCTTAACTGTTGTCTGTAGTTGTGAAGGTTTAATAGACAATGAATCGATTTAAATTTGTTGAGTTTTATGACAGTAGTAGTTTTAATGTTTCTGAATTTATTTCGAGATTTTCTTACAGACAATTATACTCTGTTGGTGTTAATAGTGGTTTTTACCAAATGTTGGAGTAGTGCCCAGATTTAAGTGGTTTTGAATGAATTTTAGTAAATTGCTCAAGTTCTTTTGGTAGTCGGAGTTTTCTTTGTTAGAGCAAAATTGTTGCTATGCTATTTCGTTGAGTATTTTTGATCTATCGGTAGATGATGTCTATCGGCAGATGTAGAGTTGTTGTTCTGTTATCTATCGGAAGATGTCTTTAGTAAATTAATCGGATGATGTCTTCAGTAAAAGCCATCGGATCATGTCTTCAGTAAAGTCATCGGATGATGTCTTCAGTTGAAGCCATCGGAAGATATAAGTAGAAAATTTATCGTTTTGTAACCGGATGATGGCGAGTATTTTATCTATCAGATGATGAAGGTAAAAGTCTTTTGTCATTTGTGATCGACAGAGGCTGGATGAATGATCCATCCGGCTGACGTCATCGGTAGATAAGAGTAGCAAAACTTGTCGTTTTGCGATCGGCTGAAGTTGGAAGAATGATTCCTCTGGCTGACGTCATTGGTGGAAGCCTTCAGTTTCATTTATGCTTTTTTTCGTTGACCTTGTTTAGCGGCAGATGCGTTTGACTTTTTACGAATTTTGAGTACTTTACGCTTAAGCTTTCATCTCTTTTGTCCGAATTAATTCTTAATATTTTAACTGATTATTCGAACACTGTTTTATAGTTTTGCCTAACTATGCTTTGCTCAAAGATTTTCCGCTGCACAGTTTTTTGTGTTTTTAGCAAACGTTCAAATTTGACTTTCGAGCGAAGTATTAAATTTGGTCCAAAACTTCCTAGTTATGTTCGGGTTTATGAGTAACGAACTAAGTTTAGAAAACTCGGGGTGTTACAGTTTGGTATCAGAGACATTCAGTTGAACCGTTCAAAAGATTACTCATCAGTGCCAGTAGTCGCATGGGAGTACTCCAACAACTGTAAGTGTTTATGTTAGCCTTAGTTATTAGATGTTTATGAGTGTAGTTAACCCTATGCAGGAATTTAGTAAAATGTCTAGGCGACCAGGTAGACCAAGAGAACCAAGAGAGATACCGAACCCGGGACGTGGAGAAGATTCTAGCGTGATTAGGCAGCTGACAGATTTGGTGCATCAGCAAACAGACCTAGTGCATCAGCAGTCCGATCAGTTAGGAGTGCTGTTAAACCGAGAGGTGCAGGGAAGTGCCAACTCGAGTTCTAGCAATGAACATTATAGGGATAGATTTAGGAGGCTACGACCACCCACATTTGATGGTCAGTCGTCTGACCCAGTTATTGCTGAAGGGTGGCTTAGGAAGATCGAGAGTATGTTTAGGTGCGCCAACATTGGAGAAGGAGACAAGGTCACGTTGGCCACGCTTCATTTGGCTGGTGAAGCTCAACTTTGGTGGAAAACAATAGAGACTACCACTGATGTTTTGACGATGCCTTGGTCATAATTTTAGGACATTTTCTATGACAAGTATTTTAACTGCACTGTCCAGACCGCGAAGAAGTTAGAGTTTTTGAACTTGAAGCAGACAGGGTCTGTGGCTGAGTACAGTAGGCAATTTGAGTCCCTTTCCAGGTTTGCTGGACATTTTGCTCACAAGGACGAGGAGAAGGTGTTCAAATTTGTGCATGGACTGAAGCCAGAAATTTACCGAGGAGTTAAATTTTGTGGTAGTAAAGGCTTGACATTCAGGGAAGTTGTGTCCACTGCCCTGGAGGTGGAAGAAGCTGAAAGGAAGTGTGCTGAACCAAAAGAAGCCCCACAAAAGTTTGCTCAGCCACAACAACAGAGAGGGGTGAAGAGGCCTAGTGAAGGCCAAAGTAACCATGGAACAGGGAAGAAAGTTGTAATATCCGGCTTGTACGGATTTTTGGATTTAATATATTATATTGATATATTATATTATTAGATGGCATTTTTGTAAATATGTCAAATAAAGTCCATTTCACGAAAAGAAAGTGTCATTATGACCCTAACGAATAATAAGAATTTTAAGGAAATTATGAGAATTTTCGGAGTTTAAACGTTATATTCCGAGTAGTTACGTCTTTCGTAAAGTAATTGACGTTTTAGTAAAAGTAGTAAACGAGGTCCGAATTGCGAACAGACAGTTTTGAATAAACCCTATCGGTGAATTAGACTTATTGGTGAAGTATGGAAGTTTGGGGAAATCAAATCGATAGACGATTAATGAAACGAAAGACGAAACAAGTACTAAGGGCAAAAATGTAATTTATTAAATTAAATTATAAATAACAAAAAACTAAAACCTAAAAATCTAATATTCATCACATTTTCATTTCACCTCTGCCGCGCCAAAACCAGAGAAGAAGAAGACCTCTGCCTGCGACGAAATCCGGCGATCCGACCTCCGTTTCTCCTCCGTTTCTCCTCCGTCCTTCGCGTTTCTTCCTTCTCTCGCTACCCTAGGTATGTGTCTATGATCTTAGAGCCTTTATTTCAAGTTTTACGATGTTTTAGAAAGTTAGGGTTTCGATTTAAATCCGTTAAAAATGCGAATTAGGGCCCGTAATTAATAGGTTAGCCGTGATTAGGTATATATTGAACGTATTGGACGTTATGGGACGAAGTTAAATCAATTTGTGAAAATGTTATAAATTGGTTAATTTTCTGGTTTTAGGTCAAAACTCGTTAATTTGGATTACGGACTATCGAGCATTAATTGTTGGTTTAAATGCTTCGATTAGTTAAGTTAAGATTTTAGGAAAATTCTTTAGTTAAGGTTTTGTTAAATTGGACGTTTAGGAGTTTAAACTAATTTTAACGAAAACTGTTGTAAATTGGCTTAGGTGAACAAAGCTCCCTGACGGCTCTCGATTTGCTAAGGACTTTAGGTAAGTCTCCGCAACTTGTTTGGCCGATTGGCCTACACCATAGGATCTTTTGTTGTTCGAGGAAATTGGAGAATTGTTTGTTTAAATGCTTTGGTGGGGTAGTTAGGATTAGTTCTTTTGTAGGTTATGCCTGAGTGTCTTGATTGTACGTATGATGATTGATATGTTATGTTTATATCTGTCCATGCATCATAGTTTTAAAAACGTCATGAAAATGAATTTGAGCATAGTTTTCATGGAAGAGAAATGCACGTAAAGGCAAGTAAAGTATCATGTAAACAACCCTCTGTATGTGGTTATCGGGGTGAGGTTCAGACCCGGCGTTCCGTGGTGAGCGGGTTTTCCTCCCTTCAGATGGTGTGGGCTGTCTAACTGCTTGACGGGCCCTAACCATCTGCCGAGTGAATAGACTTCGGTAACCAAAAGAATGTCATGGTAAGAATGAATGAAATGCATGAGTGACGGTGTTATAAAAACTGCATAAACATGTTCATGCATAAGCATTCACGTAGACTTACTGAGCCTTAAGCTCACGACTTATATTTATGGTGTAGGTGACCTCTACACAGGTGAGGATGAGATCCCTCCACCCGAGGCATGAACGGTTGAAGAAAGATGGCCCGTGGGAGTGCGCTGAGCAGTCGAGGCGTGTTTTGACCCGTGGGGATGTATGTATAGTTTTTGGGCTTTCTGTGACGTATGGGTTGATGTTAAATTGTTAGAACTATTTTAGGTTGTTTGAGACTGATTAGTTGATAGGTCACTGTTTTGATAAATAACTGTTTTGATAGATAACTATTTTCAGGTTTTATAACGTTTTGGAAAAGTCTAATTTTAAATATATCCATGCAATTTGTTTTCATAAAATGGTTTATAACGTGATACTCAGGGAGGCAATGAAATGGAATAAAAAGAGGCAGTGAAATGAATGAAAAAGAGGAGAGAAGAGGTATGTTTTGCTCTCTGGAAACTTGAATTCCAGAGAGCAAAATGTTTGAAATCAGAGAAGGCAGGGAGCAGGGGTGCGGCGCCCGAGCGCTGCATGAAGCAGCGATCGCGCGCTGCCATCATGCAGCGCCTGATCGCTGCATTATGCAGCGATCGTGCGCTGCTCACGCAGCGCAGCAGCGATCGTGCGCTGCTCACGCAGCGCCTGATCGCTGCGGTTCTTCCACGGGCAGGATTTACAATCCTGCCCTCCCATTATTTTATTTAATAAATTGTTATAAAAATAGTTTTAATTAAATAGTTTTAATTGTTTTAAATGTTTGATTAAATAGATTTCAAATTATTTTCCGCATAAACACTAGGTATAAAATAAAATGAAAAATAATTAGAAAAAATTGGGTACCGTAATAGGGTCGTTACAGTTATGGTATCAGAGCCCCCGGGTTTTAAAATCGATTCTGTAGACTGCTCGACTGCACAGCCACTACGCGGACATCCTTCATCAACTGTAAGTCTATTTATACCTTTGTTTGATTTTGTTTCTTAGAGATCACTTTTTTTAAATTTTATAGGAGTTTTATAAATATGGTTCGAGGAAGGGATCCTAGGGATGACGCGATGGATCGACTTACGGAGTTGTTAGATCGCCAGTCTCAGCATATGGACCGGCAAGCGCAACAAATTACAGACTTAGTGAATCGAGAGAACCAGCGAGAGAATCAGAGAGCTCAGGAGCTGGTAGTCCCCAGTAATCAGGGTATGCAGAAATTCCAAAGTTTACGGCCTCCAGTATTTGACGGCCGCTCATCGGATCCAACAGTTGCAGAAGAGTGGATCCGCACTATGGAGGATATGTTAGAGTATGCGGAAGTGGAGAATGGAAAGAAGGTTGCTTTTGTTGCCTTTCACTTAGCGATGGATGCTCGTTTCTGGTGGGATTCCATCAAGGCAACGACGGACGTATCAGTTATGACTTGGGATCGATTCAAGTTCTTATTCTTCGACAAGTATTTTAGCCGCACAGTGAGGGTGGCTAAGAGGAACGAGTTCACACAGCTAAAGCAGACAGGTTCGGTTGCAGAGTATATAAGGAAATTCGAGGCTTTGTCACGATTTGCACCACGTCTTGTCAGCGACAATGAAGAAAAAGTGCACCAGTTTATGGAGGGACTAGACCCAGAGATTCGGATGCACGTTATTGTATCAGGTATTATTGATGTGCCATATTCCGACGTCGCAGCTAGAGCTCTGGACATTGAGGCTGCCAGGGCGACTTGTGTTAGGACGAAGGAGTCAGCTAAGGGCTTCTTTCGTGAGTTCCATCCTCAGACCCAGAATCAAGGCTGGCAACCGAGAGGACAACAGCAAACGCAGCCACGGGGAGCGAAGAGGCCCTACGACGGAACAGGCAACCAAGGAAAGGGAAAGCAAGTCCAAGAATCTACTCAGAAGCCTATATGCCCGAAGTGCTCGAGACCTCATTTTGGTGCCTGTAGATTGGGTACGGACAAGTGCTACAGATGCGGAGAGGTGGGCCACTATGCCCTACATTGTCCGAGGACTACTACTGACCAGAAGAAAGTTACCCCAAGAATATTTGCTTTTATTGAGCCTGGTGACGTCGACGATGGGGCCCAGCCTTCTACAATTGCAGGTATTGTTTTAATTACCTGTATGACAAATATGCATATGATAAATAAATATATAGACTTGAAAATAGAAAAGTAAGAAAATAGAAAGTGGGTAAGAAGGACTATTAGTTGAACCTCGAAGAGAAAACCATAGACTACATATAGGACAATAAAGACTAAATAGAAATATAGTTATACATTAGTAGAATTAGTTCAATTTAATCAACGGAGTTTGCACACCTAGAGTTTAGTAACAATTAGAGGAATGCGCCCTAAGAGATATGGCTTTCAAATAGGTAGAAGCTGGATTTATTTGGCAAACCCCCTTGGAGTATTAGGATACGACTAACCACGAAAGATGAAGGTTTAGATATGAACCTATTAAGGGATACCTTCTAGATGAAGATAGAATACAAGAGCTAAACTTAGGATAATTATTGGGAAGAATAGTTAGAACCTGACGAGGAGGAGCGACAAGTGGTAAGATTAGTTAGTAGATTCAATGTAGTCCTCGTGTGAAATTAGGAAAGAAGTAAAAGAGATTGTTGGGATTAAATGAGATGTTAAGATTGGAAGTATAGGTTGGCGTTTAAAGGCTTGCAAATTGTGGAATTTGTGAATTTTAGAATAAAGAGAACGAGAGTTTTCACTAAAAACCTCTAAGTAAGCATAGAAGTGAGGCTAAGTTGGCAGAGTTCTAGTGTTCAACGTGTGTTTGGCAAGTCACGACCAATAATTACGCGAATAATCTTAGGTTAGAACGTGCAGATTAGAGTACATCAAGGGTGGAAATTTTGGAATTTATGGCACTCAGAGTTAATAGAGATCGAAGATGGACAAAAGAGTGTAAAGTAAGTAGTATGAGACTTTTAGTTAAAAATACAGTCCAGAATTCAAGGACGAAGCTTAGAATGGAAGCGATGTTAATAAGAAATTATGGTGACATAGTTCGAGGAGTACAACAAGTGTTAAATTAAATGTGAAATCCTCCCTGAAAGAACTGGCGGAATTAGTAAGTGGTCCAGGAAGGTATGTGACTTAGGGGGATTGTTAGACTCAGTAAAGAGTAAGATTGGAAGTTTAATTCAAGGATTGAGACTAGAGACAATTTTAGTAGAGACCAATTAATAAGTTTGAAAGTTTAACGTTTTGGGTGACTAAATATAGACCAACGTGTGCTTGGGTCAGTTGGTGACAAGTACGCTGTTAGAGAATGTTTGATTGTAGGATTAGGAAAGTTGGTAAGATTTGGATACGTAGGCAATTAATGTGTTAGACCCGTTGAAAGTAAGGAGTATGGTTATGAGGTTAATGTAAAAGTTTAGTTGGTGTTCATCCCGACTGTAGATAGAGTCGTTGGGATTATGTTGAAACTTGGGTTACGACCCAGAAGTTTGATGAAGTGTAGGCATTCAATTTGGCTGGCGTTAGGAAGCTTGGACGTAGCTCTGACCTGAGTGAACGGCAGAGGAAGGACGCCAAGGAAAAAGAGAACTTTGAGGTTTGTAATATTAGGAGATGTAATCAGTGAGTGATTCAGGGAGAGTCAAAAGTTGATGCAGGTGCAAATATTGAAGTGACTAATATGTCGATGAGTCATTTGATTTGAGAATTAGAAATTTGATTATGTTCCATACTTGAGTGAGGTTGCGTAAGATCAAATCGAAAGTGGGGGAAAATGAATTTAAGGCCAATATGGGGAAGTATAGTGAAGAGTTTTGGTTTAGAACCACGAAGGATGGCCGTGAGTACCGACAATAAATCGAAGTGTACTGCCTCAAGACGTGAGACGTTAATATCAAGGACCATAAGCTGGTTCAAATTTTGTGGACAAAATTCTGAATAAGGAGGGTAGAAGGTAATATCCGGCTTGTACGGATTTTTGGATTTAATATATTATATTGATATATTATATTATTAGATGGCATTTTTGTAAATATGTCAAATAAGATCCATTTCACGAAAAGAAAGCATCATTATGACCCTAACGAATAATAAGAATTTTAAGGAAATTATGAGAATTTTCGGAGTTTAAACGTTATATTCCGAGTAATTACGTCTTTCGTAAAGTAATTGACGTTTTAGTAAAAGTAGTAAACGAAGTCCGAATTGCGAACAGACAGTTTTGAATAAACCCTATCGGTGAATTAGACTTATTGGTGAAGTATGGAAGTTTGGGGAAATCAAATCGATAGACGATTAATGAAACGAAAGACGAAACAAGTACTAAGGGCAAAAATGTAATTTATTAAATTAAATTATAAATAACAAAAAACTAAAACCTAAAAATCTAATATTCATCACATTTTCATTTCACCTCTGCCGCGCCAAAACCAGAGAAGAAGAAGACCTCTGCCTGCGACGAAATCCGGCGATCCGACCTCCGTTTCTCCTCCGTTTCTCCTCCGTCCTTCGCGTTTCTTCCTTCTCTCGCTACCCTAGGTATGTGTCTATGATCTTAGAGCCTTTATTTCAAGTTTTACGATATTTTAGAAAGTTAGGGTTTCGATTTAAATCCGTTAAAAATGCGAATTAGGGCCCGTAATTAATAGGTTAGCCGTGATTAGGTATATATTGAACGTATTGGACGTTATGGGACGAAGTTAAATCAATTTGTGAAAATGTTATAAATTGGTTAATTTTCGGGTTTTAGGGCAAAACTCGTTAATTTGGATTACGGACTATCGAGCATTAATTGTTGGTTTAAATGCTTCGATTAGTTAAGTTAAGATTTTAGAAAAATTCTTTAGTTAAGGTTTTGTTAAATTGGACGTTTAGGAGTTTAAACTAATTTTAACGAAAAGTGTTGTAAATTGGCTTAGGTGAACAAAGCTCCCTGACGGCTCTCGATTTGCTAAGGACTTCAGGTAAGTCTCCGCGACTTGTTTGGCCGATTGGCCTACACCATAGGATCTTTTGTTGTTCGAGGAAATTGGAGAATTGTTTGTTTAAATGCTTTGGTGGGGTAGTTAGGATTAGTTCTTTTGTAGGTTATGCCTGAGTGTCTTGATGGTACGTATGATGATTGATATGTTATGTTTATATCTGTCCATGCATCATAGTTTTAAAAACGTCATGAAAATGAATTTGAGCATAGTTTTCATGAAAGAGAAATGCACGTAAAGGCAAGTAAAGTATCATGTAAACAACCCTCTGTATGTGGTTATCGGGGTGAGGTTCAGACCCGGCGTTCCGTGGTGAGCGGGTTTTCCTCCCTTCAGATGGTGTGGGCTGTCTAACTGCTTGACGGGCCCTAACCATCTGCCGAGTGAATAGACTTCGGTAACCAAAAGAATGTCATGGTAAGAATGAATGAAATGCATGAGTGACGGTGTTATAAAAACTGCATAAACATGTTCATGCATAAGCATTCACGTAGACTTACTGAGCCTTAAGCTCACGACTTATATTTATGGTGTAGGTGACCTCTACACAGGTGAGGATGAGATCCCTCCACCCGAGGCATGAACGGTTGAAGAAAGATGGCCCGTGGGAGTGCGCTGAGCAGTCGAGGCGTGTTTTGACCCGTGGGGATGTATGTATAGTTTTTGGGCTTTCTGTGACGTATGGGTTGATGTTAAATTGTTAGAACTATTTTAGGTTGTTTGAGACTGATTAGTTGATAGGTCACTGTTTTGATAAATAACTGTTTTGATAGATAACTATTTTCAGGTTTTATAACGTTTTGGAAAAGTCTAATTTTAAATATATCCATGCAATTTGTTTTCATAAAATGGTTTATAACGTGATACTCAGGGAGGCAATGAAATGGAATAAAAAGGGGCAGTGAAATGAATGAAAAAGAGGAGAGAAGAGGTATGTTTTGCTCTTTGGAAACTTGAATTCTAGAGAGCAAAATGTTTGAAATCAGAGAAGGCAGGGAGCAGGGGTGCGGCGCCCGAGCGCTGCATGAAGCAGCGATCGCGCGCTGCCATCATGCAGCGCCTGATCGCTGCATTATGCAGCGATCGTGCGCTGCATATTGGCAGCGCAGCAGCGATCGTGCGCTGCTCACGCAGCGCAGCAGCGATCGTGCGCTGCTCACGCAGCGCCTGATCGCTGCGGTTCTTCCACGGGCAGGATTTACAATCCTTCCCTCCCATTATTTTATTTAATAAATTGTTATAAAAATAGTTTTAATTAAATAGTTTTAATTGTTTTAAATGTTTGATTAAATAGATTTCAAATTATTTTCCGCATAAACACTAGGTATAAAATAAAATGAAAAATAATTAGAAAAAATTGGGTACCGTAATAGGGTCGTTACAAAAGTGCAGGATACCAGAAAGTTTCCCCAATGCCCTATATGTTCAAAAAGCCACCTGGGTGAGTTAGGTTTGGGATGAGAAAGTGTTTCAACTGTGAAGAGATTGGACACACGTACAGAGACTGCCCGAAGCCTAGAGTCACCCAATGCTTCAACTGCGGCAAGGTCGGCCATATTAACCGAGACTGCCTGGTCTTAAAGAATAGCCCTGCTAAGATAAAGCCGAGGATATTCTCCATGATGGAGTCGGGCGATGATGAACAGCCTGCTGTTGTGTCAGGTACTATACTGGTCAACTCTTTACCCGCTTTTACATTGATAGATTCTGGTGCAACACATTCATTCATAGCATCTACATTTGCTAATAAGTTAGATGTAAAGCTTACCCCTACTGAGTATGTATTTAATGTCGCATTACCCTCTGGTGAACGCATGCACTCTAACCGAGTGATGCTTGATAGTGCTGTATTAGTAGAGAACATGAACCTACCTGCTGATCTCATTATTATGGATATAATGGGATTTGATGTAATCCTAGGAATGGATTGGCTGTTTAAGCATTATACCACGATCTACTGTAGGACTGGAGTAGTTAGTTTTCAACCCCCTGGTGGTTTGAAATATACCTTCCAAGCTCTAAAGAAGAGTAAGAAAATGTCTGTTATGAGCTCTATAAATTGTGGACCCTCACCATGCAGAGAGTACTTATGCTTATCGGCTAGTGTTTTAGATACACAACTAGTAGGAAAGGCAACTCTCCACAATGTCTTAGTTGTCCAAGATTTCCTAGAAGTATTCCTAGATGACCTTCCTGGCTTGCCACTAGATATGAAAATTGAATTTATTATGGATGTTTACCCAGGCACTGAACCAGTGTCTAAGAATCCCAATAAATTAGCACTTACGGAGCTTAAGGAATTAAAGAAACAGTTGGAGGAATCATTGGATAAGGGGTTCATACGCCCTAGCTTTTCACCGTGGGGTGCACCTGTTCTTTTTGTCAAAAAGAAGGATGGATCAATGCATATGTGCATTTATTATAGGGAATTAAATAAGTTAACCATCAAGAATAAGTATCCCTTGCCAAGAATTGATGATTTGTTTGACCAGCTTAAGTGTAAAACCCGTCAAATTTTAGTAGTTGTAAAAATTTGAATAAATTTTTCGCGAATTTTAAGTGTAAATAATTGGGATCAATTTCGTTAATTTTCGGTAGGAGTTGAAATCGTGAAACCGATCGATTAATTAAATGTAATTATTGTAGCTCAAATAAAAAAAAATTATGTAAAATCAAAGTAAAAGAGAGGTAGGTAAAATAATAATGAGGTAGGTAAATTAATAAATGAAATGGATTTAATATAAAATAAAATAATAAAAATAAAACAATTAATAAAATAAATAAAAGAAATAAATAAAAGTTTTATAATATTTATTTTTATAACAATCAGGTTTTCAAAAGAAAACCTGATTGTTTCTTTTGTGTCGGCAGCGCACCAGAAGAGAGAGAGAAAGAGAAAAAGAAAGAGAGAGAGAGAAAGCCGCTCGAGGGAGAACCGCCGACGCCGGAACGACCTCCGTTCGGTGCGATTTTGGTGTCAAAACGTTCGTCTCGAGGAGTAGATCAATGTTTGTGAAGGGCATTTTCGAAGGAAACGATTGGAGAGGAGTCGAGTAACGCGTTGGAAATGATTTTCGACGAAAAATAGATTCTGAGGATTTTGCTGATTTGGAAGCAATTCCTGAGGAGCCACGGTTCACTGAGGATAGGAGGACTCGCCGCCGGGGTATAGGTTATTATACTTACTACGTTATACCTATATGCACATGCACGTATATTATTTTTGGTGGGATACCACTACTATTGAGGTCGGCATTTTTATTGGCATGATCATATTGCATTATTGTGGCATATATATTGATGACTGATCTACCTACCTAGTGGAATTTATATGCCATGTTTTACTTACCTTTGCCAACGGGTTGTATTCGAGATTTCCCTGAGATTTATTATCTTTAGCATGCAGATAGCTTCGTACTTGCATTTGATATTGTTCATGCATTGGTTTTCTGCTGTGCCATTTGGAGTTTGATACTTGAGATAACTGTCTGGCACTCTTAGCTGGGCCCTTATGCTAGGAGTATCAGGGGGTTTTGCCCAGTTGTTGTGGTATTCCCCACGCTTGTTTGGATAGGGTACGCCCCCTGAGAATAGGCGGAATGTAGGGTACGCCCCCTTAAAATAGGCGGAATGTAGGGTACGCCCCCTGAGAATAGGCGGAATGGGCTCGGAGTATGCTCGCCCAGTTACCCGACCTGGCCAGTGTCTGTTCGTTGCTACCCCGGTATGTTAAGTCCACCTTGTGGACACCTTGGGCCCAGGGTTGAGTGGTTCGTCCCTCCTGGTGTGCCCTAGCGCGTGTCCCGGTGGCCCAGGGCTGAGTGGTTCGTCCCTCCTGGTGGTTGACCTTTTCTCTTCTCCCTATGAGGCCCTGCCTGGTGTTATCGCGGCCTTTCTGTGTTGGTGTCGTTCGGAGGATCCGTGAGTGACCTCCCTTTTCACTATACACCTGGACATATATTTTTATGATAGAATTGTTGATGTGGGCCTATTTTCACTATATATACTTATTTTATCGTTAGCCCCATTAACTGTTTTAAATGGATAATAAGAAGTGAAATGAATAACATTAAAACTGGTTTTGATCTTTAAAACGTGCATTGATTTAATAAGGCATGCATCATTGGGTGGTAGGTATAACATCCCATACTGAGTTTGTCACTCACCCCATCGACTCCCCCTCTACAGGTAAAGGAAGGAAGGCTAGGAAGTGAGGCCTGTCGTGTTTGGATTTTCCCTAGAGTCTTACCTTTTATTTTCCACAGCTCTGTACTATGTAAGACATTCGAGATTGTACCTTATTTTGGCATGTAATTATTTTCATTTATCTTGTATTTCTACGTATGTTTGTACTCTCTTTTATTTGTTGCTTCGAGGAGGTCCTAGATTAGTGCTAAACTTCCGCATTTAGCCTTCGGTTAGACGGTGGACCTCTCCGAGGTTGATCGTTTAACCTGGCGTTTCTTTTAGGCCCCCTCTCTGGTTGTGACAGAAATTTATTGGTATCAGAGAGCAAGGTTCAATGACCTCTTAGTGAAAAATGTTTGAGATCAAGTATGAGCAGTTAGTAGGATACGTGTA
The DNA here is from genome assembly GCA_022432975.1 of Begonia masoniana. NCBI lineage: Eukaryota > Viridiplantae > Streptophyta > Magnoliopsida > Cucurbitales > Begoniaceae > Begonia > Begonia masoniana. The sequence goes on from CM039504.1 coordinate 19,562,561, forward strand.
AAGGATGATTGATGAAAAATGCTAATGTGGTACAATCTCATGTTTTGCAGAAGTGTCACAATGCCACAAAGGAGGAGAGTTCCTCGTAACCCCGATCAGGACCCTAGCACCATGTCTTCTATATTGGAGGCTTTGCGGAACCTGGTGGGCGGTTCTCAGGCTCCACCTCCGGCTCCTATTCCTACCCTTGATCCCACCCCTGCTTCGACGACCACCCGGGGAGTTTACTTTCGTGAGTTCAACGAACTCAACCCCCCAACCTTTAAGGGTGGCACTGATACAGCGGAGGCTGAGAACTGGCTCGAGGTTATGGAGCTTAACTTCGAGACTCTCCAGACGCCGGCTGAGTCCAGAGTTCCTATAGCTGTCCATTTTCTGAGGGAGGCAGCTAGGTGCTGGTGGTTAGCCATCCGCGGTGAGTTTAATGTCGAGTCTATGGGATGGGCTGAGTTCACTTCTCTGTTTCGTAGCCAGTTCAGCAACAGAGAGTATAGGGGCATGATGACTAGAGCATATTACGAGCTGGTGCAGGGGTCTACATCTGTGACTGATTATTACAATCGCTTTATTCACTTGTTACCATATTCTGGAGGGGTCAGTGTGGAGGCCCAGGTTAGTAAATTTATTCAGGGCTTAAATTTCAGTATCAAGCGAATTGTAGCTGTGAATCAGTATGATAGTTTGCTTCGGGCTTATGAGGCCGCCCTGAGGATAGAGAGGTTGTGTAGCTCGGGTGATAGCACCTCTCAGCACGGATCAGACCGTCGATCTTCATGGAGGAAGATGACTAGGAGAGGTCAGCGACAGGTGTCAGATCAGGGTGGCAGTGCTAGTCGCTCTTCTGGATCTAGTGGTGGATCGTCCGGGAGCAGTAGGTACTCCCCTTATTCTTGCCATACCTGTGGCCAGCCTGGTCATTTTAGGAGGGAATGTCCGCTGAACCAACCTCAGGGGCAGCAGCCGCGACACTCCTTTCATATTCCTGCAGCTGCTGAGTCATTCTCCCCTCCGAGGCAGCAGCCGCGACACTCCTTTCATATTCCCACAGCTACCGATTCATTCTCCCCCCCGGGCCAGCATCGGAGACAGACCCGACCACCTTTTCAGCAGGCTCAGTTTCAGACACCCCAGCGCCGAGCAGAGGATAGGCCTGTTATTGATACTCCTTATCGACCGATCGGGCAGCCCTTTGCTAGTGGTTCACCTCCTGTTCAGCAGCAGAGGACAGGTGGATTTCGTGGATCTACCACAAGAGCCAGCGGCCGTGGTCGCGATTATAAGGGCAAGGGAGTTGCTGGTCAGTCATATGTAGTGGACCAGGCCGATTATTTTCCTGTGCCAGACCAGCCTGCGGTTGTGGATGGTACGATTCTGATCTTCCATACTTTTGCTCGGGTTTTATTTGATACTGGGGCGTCGCATTCGTTTATTTCTGCTGATTTTGCTGAGGTGTTGGGTTTGGCCATCGAAGAGATGGGAACCCCTTTCTTCTTGAATACTCCGCTGGGCGACAGGAGTGGGGTTGCTTATATCTGCAGATCAGTTTGTGTGGTGATCGACGATTGCAAGTTTTCAGCCGATCTTATTGTTCTGCCTTTGAAGCAGTTTGACGTCATTCTTGGTTGTGATTGGCTGATGAAATATCAAGCGATAGTTGATTGCCACTTGAGGCGGGTTACAGTTACCTCGAAGTCTGGCAGGGTTGTTACCTACCACCGAGGTCCTTGTACGGGGATTGTGAACTCTATGTTTCGGGTAAGTTTATGAGGCAGGAGTGGATTGGAACAGTATGGGGGACTTTGGTCGATGGACCTAGACCTTGAGACCGTGGTGTAGGAGATTGATGTCTCAGTCGTCAGGGAGTACGATGACGTCTTTCCTGATGAGCTACCGGGTTTACCTCCAGACAGAGAGATTGAGTTTTGTATCGATCTCATTCCAGGGGCTACTCCAGTTTCTATACCTGCCTACAGGATGTCACCCGCTGAGTTAGTGGAACTGCGTAAGCAGTTAGAGGATCTGCAGAGCAAAGGATTTATCAGGGAGAGTGGGTCGCCCTGGGGCTCTCCCGTTTTGTTTGCTAAAAAGGCGGATGGATCGTTGAGGTTATGTGTTGATTATCGGAGGCTGAACAGGGTTACTGTTAAGAACAAGTACCCGCTTCCACGTATTGAAGACCTCTTTGATCAGCTCGGTGGTTCACGATATTTTTCGAAGATTGATCTGAGGACAGAGTATCATCAGGTGAAGATTCGGGAGGAGGATATACCCAAGACTGCTTTTCGGACCAGATATGGACATTTTGAGTTCTTGGTCTTACCGTTCAGGATTACGAATACCCCAGCGGTGTTTATGGATCTTATGAACAGGATATTCCGGCCTTATCTGGATCGGTTTGTTGTAGTCTTCATTGATGATGTCCTGATTTATTCGAAGACTCGTCGTGAACATCGTGAGCACCTCTGCATTGTCCTGCAGACCTTGAGGGAGCATCAGTTGTATGCGAAGCGCAGTAAATGTGATTTCTGAGCTTCTGAGGTGAAGTTCTTGGGCCATATCGTTTAACGGGATGGTATTTCTGTTGATCCTGCGAAGATTGGGGCGGTAGTGGGCTGGCCACCACCCAAGAACGTCTCGGAGATTTGTAGCTTCCTCGGGTTAGCTGGATATTATCGGCGCTTTGTGTAGAACTTTTCTTCTATTGCCGCGCCGCTTACCAAACTCACTCGCAAGGATGTGCGGTTTGTTTGGGATGTCGACTGTCAGAATGCCTTCGAAGAATTGAAGCGAAGGTTGACCAGTGCTCCTATACTGACAGTTCTGGATGGGAACCTTCCCTATGCTGTGTATAACGACGCCTCCGGGGTTGGTTTGGGGTGTGTTTTGATGCAGCAGGATAAGGTTGTGGCTTATGCCTCTCGACAGTTGAAGCCCCACGAGCGGAATTATCCTACCCACGACCTAGAACTCGCTACCATCGTCTTTGCTTTGAAGATATGGCGGAGTTATTTATATGGGGTCAGCTTCCAGGTTTTCTCCGATCACAAGAGTTTAAAGTACTTGTTCACTCAGAAGGACCTCAACTTGAGGCAGCGCAGATGGGTGGAGTATTTGGAGGATTACGATTTTAGTCTGGAATACCACCCAGGCAAGGCTAATGCAGTGGCTGATGCATTGAGCCGGTATCCTCGTGCTTCCATTTCTTGCATGATTCTGGATGAGTGGAGGAAATCTTTGGTGATTGGGGATTTTCAGTTGCAGTATCATGATACTGGGAGCCAGGCTTACATCTACCATGTAGTGGCTACACCATCGATGCTCACGAGGGTGAAGCAGCTACAGCGGCAGGATGAGGAGCTTGTATTCAGGGTGGGACAGCTTTAGAATGGGGAACAGCTTGAGGGTTGGTCGGTGAATGCTGTTGGGGACCTATTCTATCGTGGTAAGGTGGCGGTTCCCCACATCGCCAACTTGAGGCAGGCTATTTTGGATGAGGCGCACAGATCCAGTTTTGCCATCCACCCCGGCAGTACCAAAATGTACCAGGATCTGAAGCGTCAGTACTGGTGGGTTGGCATGAAGAGAGAGGTAGCAGAATTTGTTGCCCGATGCATGACCTGCCAGAGAGTTAAAGCCGAGCACCAGCGGCCAGCGGGTTTGCTCCAGCCATTACCGATTCCGGAATGGAAGTGGGAGGACATTACCATGGACTTCGTTACCCATCTTCCCAGGAATCCTCAGAGATTTGATTCTATCTGGGTTATTGTTGATCGATTGACGAAGTCGGCACATTTCATTCCTATTCGGATGACTTTTTCTGTTGCCAAGCTCAGTCGATTATATGTGTAGAACATTGTTCGTCTTCATGGGGTACCTTTGAGCATTGTATCTGACCGTGATCCTCGTTTCACTTCGGATTTATGGAGAGGATTGCAGAGGGAGCTCGGTACGAAGACCCAGATGAGTACTGCACATCATCCCCAGACAGATGGGCAGTCCGAGAGGACTATTCAGATCTTAGAGGATATGTTGAGGTCCTGTATTCTGGATTTTGGTAGTAGTTGGATAGACCACTTGCCACTGGTTGAGTTTGTGTACAACAACAGCTTCCAAACCAGCATCGGGGTTTCGCCGTTTGAGGCTTTGTATGGTCGGCCATGTCGTTCTCCTTTGTGTTGGGCTGAAAAAAAAGAACGACTGGCGCTGAGGCCTGATATCATTCGAGAGACCACAGAGAAGATCCACCAGATTCGTGAGAGGCTGAAGATCGTGCAGAGTCGTCAAAAGAGTTATGCAGACCTGAAGAGACGTGAGGTGGAGTTTGATGCTGGGGACTTTGTCTTCGTGAAGGTTCATCCTACCCGTGGTGTTAGCAGGTTTGGGGTGAAGGGAAAGTTAGCCCCGAGGTACATTGGACCGTTCCAGATTGTTGAAAGGATTGGAGTGGTGGCTTACCGGCTAGAATTACCTCCTCAGTTGGGGCATGTGCACAATGTTTTCCATATATCCCAACTGAGGAAGTACATTCCTGATCCGTCTCACAATGTTTCGTGGGAGAAGTTAATGGTCCAGGCTGACGCGACGTACGACGAGGTGCCAGAAAAGATTTTGGGACGCGAGCTTCGGCGTTTTTGTCGTCGGGAGGCTCCGTATGTTCTGGTGCAATGGAGGAACCACACAGACAAAGAAGCTACATGGAAGCTAGAGTTCGATATGGTGAATAGGTACCCTAGATTTTTCTACGATGTGTAGTTGGGGCGAATTTCGGGGGCGAAATTCATAAAAAGGGGGAAAACATGTAAAACCCGTCAAATTTTAGTAGTTGTAAAAATTTGAATAATTTTTTTGCGAATTTTAAGTGTAAATAATTGGGATCAATTTCGTTAATTTTCGGTAGGAGTTGAAATCGTGAAACCGATCGATTAATTAAATGTAATTAATTGTAGCTCAAATAAAAAGAATTAATTAAAATCAAAGTAAAAGAGAGGTAGGTAAAATAATAATGAGGTAGGTAAATTAATAAATGAAATGGATTTAATATAAAATAAAATAATAAAAATAAAACAATTAATAAAATAAATAAAAGAAATAAATAATAAATAAAAGTTTTATAATATTTATTTTTATAACAATCAGGTTTTCAAAAGAAAACCTGATTGTTTCTTTTGTGTAGGCAGCGCACCAGAAGAGAGAGAGAGAGAGAAAAAGAAAGAGAGAGAGAGAGCCGCGCGAGGGAGAATCGCCGACGCCGGAACGACTTCCGTTCGGTGCGATTTTGGTGTCAAAACGTTCGTCTCGAGGAGTAGATCAACGTTTGTGAAGGGCATTTTCGAAGGAAACGATTGGAGAGGAGTCGAGTAACGCGTTGGAAACGATTTTCGGCGAAAAATAGATTCTGAGGATTTTGCTGATTTGGAAGCAATTCCTGAGGAGCCACGGTTCACTGAGGATAGGAGGACTCGCTGCCGGGGTATAGGTTATTATACTTACTACGTTATACCTATATGCACATGCACGTATATTATTTTTGGTGGGATACCACTACTATTGAGGTCGGCATTTTTATTGGCATGATCATATTGCATTATTGTGGCATATATATTGATGACTGATCTAACTACCTAGTGGAATTTATATGTCATGTTTTACTTACCTTTGCCGACGGGTTGTATTTGAGATTTCCCTAAGATTTATTATCTTTAGCATGCAGATAGCTTCGTACTTGCATTTGATATTGTTCATGCATTGGTTTTCTGCTGTGCCATTTGGAGTTTGATACTGGAGATAACCGTCTGGCACTCTTAGCTGGGCCCTTATGCTAGGAGTATCAGGGGGTTTTGCCCAGTTGTTGTGGTACTCCCCACGCTTGTTTGGATAGGGTACGCCCCTGAGAATAGGCGGAATGTAGGGTACGCCCCCTTAAAATAGGCGGAATGTAGGGTACGCCCCCTGAGAATAGGCGGAATGGGCTCGGAGTATGCTTGCCCAGTTACCCGACCTGGCCAGTGTTTGTTTGTTGCTACCCCGGTATGTTAAGTCCACCTTGTGGACCCCTTGGGCCCAGGGTTGAGTGGTTCGTCCCTCCTGGTGTGCCCTAGCGCGTGTCCCGGTGGCCCAGGGCTGAGTGGTTCGTCCCTACTGGTGGTTGACCTTTTCTCTTCTCCCTATGAGGCCCTGCCTGGTGTTATCGCGGCCTTTCTGTGTTGGTGTCGTTCGGAGGATCCGTGAGTGACCTCCCTTTTCACTGTACACCTGGACATATATTTTTATGATAGAATTGTTGATGTGGGCCTATTTTCACTATATATACTTATTTTATCGTTAGCCCCATTAACCGTTTTAAATGGATAATAAGAAGTAAAATGAATAACATTAAAACTGGTTTTGATCTTTAAAACGTGCATTGATTTAATAAGGCATGCATCATTGGGTGGTAGGTATAACATCCCATACTGAGTTTGTCACTCACCCCATCGACTCCCCCTCTACAGGTAAAGGAAGGAAGGCTAGGAAGTGAGGCCTGTCGTGTTTGGATTTTCCCTAGAGTCTTACCTTTTATTTTCCACAGCTCTGTACTATGTAAGACATTCGAGATTGTACCTTATTTTGGCATGTAATTATTTTCATTTATCTTGTATTTCTACGTATGTTTGTATTCTCTTTTATTTGTCGCTTCGAGGAGGTCCTGGATTAGTGCTAAACTTCTGCATTTAGCCTTAGGTTTGACGGTGGACCTCTCCGAGGTTGATCGTTTAACCTGGCGTTTCTGTTAGGCCCCCTCTCCAGTTGTAACATTAAGGGTGCACGAGTTTTCTCTAAGATCGACCTTAGGTCTGGTTACTATCAACTGAAAGTCAAGACTGAAGGTATCCCTAAGACAGCCTTTCGTACAAGGTATGGGCATTATGAGTTTTTGGTTATGTCCTTTGGATTGACAAATACACCAACAACCTTTATGGATCTTATGAATAGGGTGTTTCATGAATACTTGGATAAGTTTGTCATAGTGTTTATCGATGATATTTTAATCTATTCCTGTTCCAAGGATGAGCATGCTAGGCACCTGACCTTGGTGTTGGAAGTATTAAAACAGCACCAACTATACGCCAAATTTTCTAAGTGTGAGTTTTGGTTGGACCAAGTTCACTTTTTAGGACATGTTATCTCTAGGGATGGAATATCTGTCGATCCAGCTAAGGTTCAAGCAGTTAAGGAATGGCCCCAACCGAGGAATGCTATAGATATCAGGAGTTTTCTTGGACAAGCAGGATATTATAGAAAGTTCATTGAAGGATTTTCGAAGATTGCTACACCCCTTAATAAGTTAACAAGGAAAAATGTGAAGTATATATGGACTGACGAATGTGAGCATAGTTTTTAGACCTTGAAACAGAAACTGACCAATGCTCCAATTTTAACCCTTCCAGTTGAAGATGGTAAGTTTAGCATTTACTGTGATGCTTCCAAAATTGGTATTGGTTGTGTGTTAATGCAGGATGGTAAAGTAATAGCTTATGCCTCTAGACAGCTGAAAACACATAAGAAGAATTACCCTACGCATGACTTAGAACTAGCTGCAGTGGTTTTTGCACTTAAGATTTGGATGCATTACTTGTATGGTCAAACTTGTGATATATTTTCATACTATAAAAGTCTGAAATATATCTTCTCACAGAAGGAATTAAATATGAGGCAACGTCGATGGTTGGAATTTGTAAAGGACTATGATTTCGAGATTAAATATCATCTCGGCAAAGTAAATGTTGTGGCAGATGCTTTGAGTAGAGTAACAACACCAACCCCGACTATGATTTTCAATATGCCATTTGCCTTAGAGTCAGAATTCCAAAGGTTTAATCTAGAAGCAGTATCCAGTGTATCAACTATACTCTCAGCCATAACCTTAAAGCCTACTATTTTGGAGAAAATAAAGGAAGCTCAGACGAATGATGACCAGTGTAACAAGTACAAGCTAAGCATGGATTCTACGGATGAATCAAATTTTAACTATTCAGCTGATGGAATCCTTAAGTTTAGAAATAGATGGTTGGTTCCTGCCATTAAAGAACTTCGAGACGAGATCCTTTCAGAAGCACATTCTTCCAGATTTTTTGTCCACCCTGGAAGTACAAAGATGTACAAAGATCTTAGAGAACATTATTGGTGGCCAAGTATGAAAAAGAGTGTGGCAGAATATGTGGAATCGTGTCTAGTTTGTCAACAGGTTAAAGCTGAGCATCAGAGACCTGCTGGAATGTTACAACCTTTACCAGTTCCCGAATGGAAATGGGAGCAAATAACGATGAACTTTGTGGTATGATTGCCTAGAATGACTAAAGGACATGATGCAATTTGGGTGATAGTTGAACGTCTAACCAAATCTGTCCATTTTCTACCAATGAAGATGACTTACTCGATGGATCAACTTCCTGAATTGTATGTGCAAGAGATTGTTAGGTTGCATGAAGTTCCAAGCACAATAGTTTCTGACCGAGATTCTAGATTCACATCTAAGTTTTGGAAAAGTTTGCATAAGGCTATGGGTACATAGCTCAATTTCAGCACAGCTTTTCACCCTCAAACTGATGGACAATCTGAAAGGACTATTCAGACATTAGAGGATATGCTCCGTGCATGTGTGCTAGAATTTCAATGTTCTTTGAGTAAGTACTTATCATTGGTGGAGTTTTCTTATAATAACAGTTTTCAGGTAACAATACGAATGGCACCTTATGAGGCATTGTATGGACGTAAGTGCAGATCTCCCTTGTATTGAGATGAGGTTGGAGAAGCACGTTTGGTTGGTCCTGATATTGTGCAACAGACAGTGGAAAAGATTGCTCTTATCCAGCAACGAATCTTGACAGCTCAAAGCCGACAGAAAAGCTATGCTGATAGAAGGCGCAGGGAATTAGAATTTGAAGTAGGTGATAAAGTTTTCCTTAAGGTATCACCATTCAAAGGGATCGTGAGATTTGGAAAAAGAGGCAAGTTGAACCCCAGGTATATTGGGCCGTTCACAATTATGAAGAGGGTTGGAAGAGCAGCTTATCAGTTGTGTAACACCCCTAATACTGTACCCGTATTTCCCGTATAATTTTTCATTTTATACTTTTTACTTTTCTATGCTTTAAATAAAACTTAATGCGGAATCTAAACCGAAGTTGAAATCAGAATTTAAGTCGGAATTAAAACTGAACTTTAAAAGCATTTAAAACAAAACCTTTAATAAATAATTAAAACTAAAACATTTAATAAAACTTAAATAAAACAATTAAAAGAAGGGAGGGCAGAATCGGAATTCTGCCCTCGTGAATGGAGCAGCGCTGCATGCGCTGCAGTGTGCAGCGACCAGTCGCTGCACCACTGCAGCGATCGATCTCTGCACCAAGCAGAGATCGATCGCTGCACACAAAGTGCAGCGATCCCTTACAGAAATCGATCGCTGCACACTGAGTGCAGCGATGCCTTCTTTCTTTTTTCTTTCTATTCCTTCATTCTGCCTTTCCTTTTTCTTCACTATTGCTCTCTGGAATTCCAGAGAGCATACACTTAAAACACAAATCACAGGATCCGATTTCAGAGACTAACAACATATTCTTTTTACCAATTTTTCATCAATAACCTAATATACTTATACTTATAACTTATGCTCAATGCTCAATCGACTGGCAGTGGACTTTGCGAAATCCAACTGCGTGGATAGCTCTAAAAACCGAGCTATCCGTAACAACCTACAAACAACATTTCAAAACATTTTCATTTAACTTAACATTTAAACCAAAGCGTTTTACATACAATTACCAAAACGTTATCTAACCCCTATCCAGATCCAAACAACCTAAATATATTCTATACAGTTCATCATCAATCCAAAATATCACGAAGAACCCCCAAAACCTTTACATACACCCACCACGGGTCAAAACGCGCCTCGACTGCTCAGCGCACTCCCACGGCCATCATCCATCAGCTGCTCCTACGTCAGGAGGAGGAATATCATCCTCACCTGGATCTACGTCACCTATCACGTCACCTACACCATAAATATAAGTCGTGAGCTTAAGGCTCAGTAAGTCTACGTGAATGCTTATGCATGAATGTGTTTATGCAGTTTTTATAACACCGTCACTCATGCATTTCATTCTTTCATTCATTCATTCTCACCATGACATTCTTTTGGTTACCGAAGTCTATTCACTCGGCAGATGGTTAGGGCCCGTCAAGCGGTTAGACAGCCCACACCATCTGAAGGGAGGAAAACCCACTCACCACAGAACGCCGGGTCTGAACCTCACCCCGATAACCACATACAGAGGGTTGTTTACATGATACTTTACTTGCCTTTACGTGCATTTCTTTTTCATGAAAACTATGCTCAAATTCATTTTCATGACGTTTTTAAAACTATGATGCATGAACAGATATAAACATAACATATCAATCATCATACGTACCATCAAGACACTCAGGCATAACCTACAAAAGAACTAATCCTAACTACCCAACCAAAGCATTTAAACAAACAATTCTCCAATTTCCTCGAACAACAAAAGATCCTATGGTGTAGGCCAATCGGCCAAACAAGTCGCGGAGACTTACCTGAAGTCCGTTGAATGCTAGCTCCGTCCACGAGCGGGTGCACCTAAAGCAATTCACAACGATTATCACTAAAATGCAATTGAACCAATAACGTCCAAATTGTCAAAACCTTAACTAAAGAACTTTTCCTAAAATCATAACTTAACTAATCGAAGCATTTAAACCAACAATTAATGCTCGATAGTCCGTAATCCAAATTAACGAGTTTTGCCTTAAAACCCGAAAATTAACCAATTTATAACATTTTCACAAATTGATTTAACTTCGTCCCATAACGTCCAATACGTTCAATATATACCTAATCACGGCTAACCTATTAATTACGAGCCCTAATTCGCGTTTTTAACGATAATCTAAACGAAACCCTAAATGTTATAAACCCTAAAAACAGAAATCTAACTTCCGAAAACTGTAGAGACTTACCTAGAACGTCGACCGGAGGAGAAAACGTGAAGGATCGAAGTCGATCAGAGGTCGGAACGGAGCTCGGCGTCGTCGGCAGAGGAGAAACCGAGGGTTTCTTCTCTTCTCTGGTCGAGGGAGAAAGAAAAGACAGAATGAAAATTGATTCTGTCGAAGGAAGAGGATTATTTGTTTTTATAAAATAAATATTTACTTTGTAAATTACCAATTCGCCCTTCTTCAGTTTTTATATTAGTTTCGTCCTTCGGTTCGTTAATCGTCCAGCTGTTTGGTTTCACTAAACCTCCTTATTTCACCAACAAGTCCAACTTAATATTTCGGATTTAATAAAACTGTCCGTTCGCAAATCGGACCTCGTTTACTATTTTTACGAGAACGTCATTTACATTACGAGAAACTTAATTACTCGGAATATAGCGTTATCGTTCTGAAAATTCTCGTAATATTCTTAAAATCCATATTAATAATTAGGATCCCAACGACACCTTCTGCTTGTAAAACGGGCTTGATTTGACATATTTACGAAAATGCCATTATATATTAAAATAATAATATCCAGAAAAGCTGGATATTACAAGTTGCAACTACCAGCTTCTATGAAAGGGATACACGATGTGTTCCATGTTTCTATGCTAAAGAAGTGCATGAAGGACCCATCTCAAGTTGTGGGACAACAGAACATTGAAATTCATCCTACTTTTGCCTATGAAGAGAAACCAGTAAAGATCTTAGACTATGCAGTTAAGGTATTGTGCAACAAAGAGGTTCCCCTAGTGAAAGTCTTGTGGCACAACCAGAATATAGAGGAAACGACTTGGGAACGCCAGCCAAACATGATGGACCAACATCCAGAATTATTCAGGTACTGAATTTTGGGGACAAAATTCTTTTAAGGATGGTAGATTGTAACACCCGGTTCTATTAAACAAATTTCTATTCCGTTATTTAATAGTAAGCATGTTGTGGAGAAAATTGAGGGAAATATTAATTAGGTTAATGAGTGACTAAGTAAGGGCATAGTGGTAAATTGAGAACTTATAATGGATAACCTATTTAAGGAAAGAGGCTTTGGGTTTAATGCGCTGTAGCCGCCACTATCTTGCTTACCATTTCTCTTTCAGCCTTCAGCTCTGCAGCAGAACCCTCTAGGCGATTCCCTCACCCGATTTTCCTTCAACTTAGGTATGTTTTCCTCATTTTCTTATGTTTTAGCAGTTAGATGACCGAGGGAGTGCAATGTGAGGATTTCTAGGATGCTGCGAGTGAGAGTAGGTTCGGGTTATTGGTGATAAATAGGAATGCATGAGTAGCAGGGTTTCAAACTAGTTTCCTTAAACTTCTGGTTGATTTCTGGTGGAGCTTAGTCAGAGTTTGATTGATGCTCTGTAGTGACTCTAGGTGTGTGAGCTTCTAAGGCAACTTACAGCCGAGCGATTTCCTGGAGGCCAGGTAAATAAAGTATACATCTGCCTTCGGGCCTACATCATAAAACAGTAGGTTGTGTATGTGCTTGAATATTTTCTGTATGTCATGCATCATGTTTTTGAAAGAATACGAAAATGAATTTTATGTATTGGCATGGTAAGGAATGTAATGATTGCAACAGACAAGCTATTAAGGGAACTAATCCACCCCTTAACTTATGAAGGGATTTATAACTTTGGGAAGATTGATCCACTTCCAAAGTGGAATATAGGATCATTATAGCTATTAAGAGAAGTAATCCGCCCCTTAACTGATGAAGAGGATTTATAACTTTAGGAGAGCTGATCCCACTACCAATGGAATTGAGGGATCAGATCAGTGAATGAATGCATATGCAACAGAGATGTGAAAGTAGAAACTGCATGTATAGGAATTTTGCTTCAGCATTTCATTTCATTATCGCTTTGCTTACTTAGCATTAGGCTAATAGATGAGTTTTGTGATGTAGGTGAAGAAGCTTCTGAAGGTATTTTTCCTGAGCACAATGGGGTTTAGATAGGTTAGAGGAGCACACCCAAGTCTCAACTTGGTGTTCTGTTGAGGCGGCTTAACCGTTGTCAGTAGTTGTGAAGGTTTAATGGACAATGAATCGATTTAAATTTGTTGAGTTTTATGACAGTAGTGGTTTTAATGTTTCTGAATTCATTTTGAGATTTTCTTCCAGACAATTATACTCAGTTGGTGTTAATAGTGGTTTTTACCAAATGTTGGAGTAGTGCTCGGATTTAAGTGGTTTTGAACAAATTTTAGTAAATTGCTCAAGTTCTTTTGGTAGTCAGAGTTTTCTTTGTTAGAGCGAAATTGTTACTATGCTGTTTTCGTTGAGTATTTTTGATCTATCGGTAGATGATGTCTATCGGCAGATGTAGAGTTGTTGTTCTATTGTCTATCAGAAGATGTCTTCAGTAAAGTCATCGGATGATGTCTTCAGTAAAAGCCATCGGATAATGTCTTAAGTAAAGTCATCGGATGATGTCTTCAGTGGAAGCCATCGGAAGATATAAGTAGAAAATTTGTTGTTTTGTAACTAGATGATGGCGAGTATTTTATCTATCGGATGATGAATGTAAAAGTCTTTTGTCATTTTGTAACCAAATGATGTCGAGTAATTTATCCATAGGATGATGAAGGTAAAAGTCTTTTGTCGTTTGTGATCGGCAGAGGCTGGATGAATGATTCATCCGGCTGACATCATCGGTAGATGCAAGTAGCAAAACTTGTCGTTTTGCGATCGGCTGAAGTTGGAAGAATGATTCCTCCGGCTGACGCATCGGTGGAAGCCTTCAGTTTCATTTCTGCCCTTTTTTGTTGATCTTGTTTAGCGGCAGATGCGTTTGACTTTTTACGAATTTTGAGTAGTTTACGCTTAAGCTTTCATCTTTTTTGTCCGAATTAATTCTTAATATTTTAACTGATTATTCGAACATTGTTTTATAGTTTTGCTTAACTATGTTTTGCTCAAAGATTTTCCGCTGCAAGTTTTTTTGTGTTTTTAGCAAACTTTCAAATTTGACTTTCGAGCGAAGTTTAAAATTTGGTCAAAAACTTCCTAGTTATGTTCGGGTTTATGAGTAACGAACTGAGTTTAGAAAACTCGGGGCGTTACACAACCCCTAACCCATGCAGTTTCTACTCACTCTGTTGTTCTCGTTTCATTTTCGTTTCATTAATCTTTTACTTAGCCGTGTGGATCAAGTAGTCACGCATCCCATAACCATCTAGGACGGCCACACCTTGACCCAGCAGAGCAAGATCGGAGGCACACATCCTATAACCGTCTAGGACGGCCATACACGATCTCCTTCCACATCGATCATAGAACCCTCTAGTGCTTTCTCTCGCACGTTAAAGATGAGGCGTTCATACTCACGACAACTTACGTATTTTAGCGGTGCATCTCTCGTAGAGGCCCTCTCAAGGTGCTACCCTTGCACTATGTAACGACCCACCTGATACGTTGGGCCCGATCGTGCGGTGTCCCACACTGCCATATAGCTACGATCCACCCTATACGTTGGGCCCGATCGCACCATGTGTACATCCTCTCTCTACGAGGCGGCTCTACTTGAAACCACATTGCGTTTCTTCTTATCTTTTTACGTTTCATACTCACAACTCAAAAACATGCTCAAAAACTCATTTTTCGTAGTTCGAAAACAATGATGCATGTCAATACAATGCTTAAACATAAAACAAAACACAACAAAATAATCAGACAATCCCTACCGTTCAATGGTGTAGGCCCGAAGGCAAAATCAAGCACATCCGCTACTTACTTGGATTCTCGCAATGTACTCACCTACTTCGGCTATGTCAAATGCACAACTCGTTAACCTAAGGAATGCATACTCTAATTCTAACCATAAACCAAGCTAACACTCCAACCCTAAACCAACATCCCGAATTTTACCCAATTACATTGTCCAAACTTCAATCGGCCATAACTCACTCGTTTCTCATCAGATTTAAACGATCCTACCCATTCCATAAACATCTACACGTCAATTATCCAATGCATCAAACCATTTTTCAAAACCAACATGTAACACCCTGAAAACCCACCCGGATTCCAAGTGCGCATAAGGACTGCTCAGATACCATAACTGAACTAAACGACTCCCGTTGACTACTACCTCATCCCCTTAACTACTAACGCAAGGAATCCATTTTAATTAAACAGACAGTGGAATTTAAAGCTAAGTCTCCCGAAGCTCTCTTGTGTCTTACCTAGCTGCCTATACTCGCTAATTTTGCTTAATCCTAACCGTTAAGCACCACGGCGTCCTCCCCAAAAATTTTGGAAAAGTAACGCCTAAAAATGGCGCCCCCAAAATTCTAGGTACCTGCAAACAAATCAAATCCTCAACCAGATCCAGAATACTCCAACTCAACTAACCAGCATACGAAATCTCCAAATAGCAGTAAAGAGGAAAACAAAATTACTAACATCCATAAGTGAAGAAAATCTAAAGTATAGGGTGACACATTACCATTACTATGACTATACACAATAAATACAAAATACCCCCACAAAGACAAAAAGTCTTATTCCCTATCAACACCGTACTACGGCTCCTCCTAGGTCGAGTCGCCCTAACACTATCATCAACCGGGGACTTTGTCGCACGTCATCAACTGCCACCTACTACTGGTCAGACTCTCGGTACACACCCACCAGCTCAGCAGTAGCTACACCACAGAACACACTGTAAGCTCAAAGCTTAGCAAGTAAAGTGCTGCAAAATAAACGTGAAGCATGAAGCATGAAAACTGGTTATGCAATCCTAACACATGCAGGTCTCTATACACGTTGTCATCATCTCACCGCATCGCATCGCATCTCACCGAGGTTTGGAAAGTAACCACACCGGGCAGTCAGTCTGTACACCGTACTGTTTACCGGCACGTCACCACCGTCCCGATTCCTCCAGGAACGGGGTCCATAAGTCACACCCAAAACCCCCTGTCTCGACTCGAAATGTAACCACAAGAGACAGTCGGACGATACACCGCACTGCCATCGGCACTTCGCCACCGCTCTAGTTCATCTCGGAAGCGGGGCCGATAGGTCACATCCCAGACACTGTCTCGACTTGAAATGTAACCGCCAGAGAAAGTCAGACGATACACCGTACTGTCATCAGCACGTCGCCACCGCTCCAGCTCGTCTGGAAAGCGGGGCCCACAAGTCACATTCCAACCATTGTCTCGACTTGTGACGCTCCGAATTATATAAACCCGGTTCGTTACTCATAATACTGAACCGAACTATGACTTTTGAGAAAAATTTTAAAATTTCATTCGATGATCAAGATTTGACTCTTAAAACGTTAAAACTTGCAGCGGAAAATCACAGTATAAAAACGATATTTGCTAAATAGTGAAAATATTCAAGACGGTTGAAAGGGAAAAGAAAATATAACACATCGACCGATCACTAAAAGACAAAACTATTTCTACGTCTTCCGATAGATATAAAACTTGACATCTGCCTATAACTAAACGACAAAACTACTTCTACGTCTTCCGATAGATTTAAAACTCGACATCTGCCGATCACTAAACGACCAAACTACTTCTACATCTTCCGATAGATTTAAAACTCGACATCTGCCGATCACTAAACGACAAAAGCCTAACACTCACATCCACTAATAAACGATAACACTCAACATCCACCGATAGACGATAACACTCAACATCCACCGGTAGACTACATCCACCGATAGACGATAACACTCAACATCCACCGGTGGACTAAATCCACCGATAAGAGAAAACGCACAACATTCACCTGTGGACTACATCCACCGATAGACGAAAACGCTCAACATCCACCGATGGACAGCATCCACTGATGGTTGAGCTTGCAAATTTCACTGAAAACATTCAAAACAACCTGACCCTGAGAAACTTCTGAAATCCAACAAAAACAATTTTAAAACCAACATGTGTATCATTATCCAATAAAACTCCCAAAATAGCAATCTGTAACAAAACCAAATCAGGACTTCATAATCAGAAGAAAAAAAAACTCAAGACATTCTAAAACCTTCAACTATCACTTTCATCAAAATCCTCTACACCACTCAACAGAACATCTGAAAAGTTAGACTCCACATACAGACAATAGTTAAACTGCCTCATCAGAATCACCAATCCGTGGCATTGAAGTGCTCCCCCAATAAGCCTAGTCCTCAACATGCTCAGAGAACACACCTTCTAAGGCTTCTTCACCTACATCACAAAACTCATCTATTAGCTTAATGCTAAGTAAGTAAAGCAGTAATGAAATGAAATGCTGAAACATAAATTCCTAAACATGCAATTTCTACTTTCTCATCTCAGTTGCATTCACATTCAATCATAAACTGATCTAATCCATCGGTTCCCTTGGAAGGTGGATCAATTTTCCCAAGGTCATACATCATCTACTCAATTAAGGGGCGGATGAATTCCCTTAATAGCTGATTTGATCCCTCAACTCCATTGGGAAGTGGATCAATTTTTTCAAAGATATAAATCCCTTCATAAGTTAAGGGGTGGATTAGTTCTCTTAATAGTTTGTCTGTTACATTCAGTTCATGCCTTACCATTCCTTACATGTAAATTCATTTTCGTAATCTTTCAAAAAAAAACATGATGCATGACATACAGACACTTTCACACAATACATAATCCTACTGTTTTGTGATGTAGGCCCGAAGGCACATGCATACTTCACTTACCTGGTCTCCTGGAAAATATCGGGTGAAAGACTACCTCGGTAGCTCACTCGAACCTAAAGTCATAGACAGAACATACATTAGACTCTCTCTAAACTCCTTTCTAAACTGCTAAAATTCTAAAGACACTAGTTTAGAAACTTAGTTCATTGAGCATTTTCGATTTACCACAAAACCCGAACTAGCTCACCTATTCGGTATTCACAAAACTCACATTTATACTCTCCCCAATCATCGATAGCTACCAGTACAGAAAGAAATTGAAATAGGGCTCACCTAGTTTGGAGAAGATTCGAGTAGAGGAATCACCTAGAGAGCTCTGCTGCTTTAGCTGAAGACCGAAAGAGAGAAAAATGGGGAATAGTGGCAGCTACAGTGCGTTAAACCCAAAACCTCTTTCCTTAAATACGTTATCAACTTTTAAGGTTCCAATTACACTTATGCCCTTGCCTAGTCATCCATTAACCCTACTTTTATTATTGCCATTTAAAGTGTGCCATTAATTTAAAAGAATAGATAATTGGTTTGATAGAACCGGGTGTTACAATCTACCCTCCTTAAAAGAATTTTGTACTCAAAATTCAGCACCTGAATAACTCTGGATGTTGGTCCATCATGTCTTGCTGGCGTTCCCAGGTTGTCTCCTCTATGTTCCGGTTATGCCATAAGACTTTCACTAGTGGAACCTCTTTGTTGCGCAATACCTTCACTGCATAGTCCAGAATCCTCATTGGTTTCTCCTCATAGGTAAGGGTAGGATGAACTTCAATGTCCTGCTGCTCCACAACTTGATATGGATCCCTTATGCACTTCTTCAACATAGAAACATGGAACACACTGTGTATCCCCTCCATAGAAGCCGATAGCTGCAAATGATAGGCTGCTCTCCCAACTCTCTTCAGAATAGTGAATGGTCCAATAAATCTGGTGTTCAACTTGCCTCTCTTCCCGAATCTCACAACTCCTTTAAATGGTGATACCTTGAGGAAAACTTCATCACCTACCTCAAACTCCAATTCTCTACGTCTCTTATCAGCATAACCTTTCTGTCGGCTCTGAGCTGCCAAAGTTCTCTATCGGATGGGGGCAACCTTCTCAACAGTTTGTTGCACAAGTTCAGGACCAAGCAACTGTGCTTCACCAACTTCATCCCAGTACAAAGGTGATTTTCATTTTCGTCCATACAATGCTTCATACGGTGCCATACCGATAGTTGTCTGAAAACTGTGTTTCCATAGCCTTGTGCAAACTTTTCCAAAACTTAGATGTAAATCTAGAGTCTCCGTCTGAAACTATAGTGTTTGGAACTCCATACAGTCTAACAACTTCATGCACAAACAACTCAGCAAGTTGATTCATCGAGTATGTCATCTCTATAGGCAGAAAGTCGGCAGATTTGGTTAAACAATCAACTATCACCCAGATTGCATCATGTCCCTTTGCTATTCTAGGCAATCCCACAACAAAGTTCATCGTTATTTGTTCCCATTTCCATTCAAAAACTGGTAAAGGTTGTAATGTTCCTGAGGGTCTTTGATGCTCAGCTTTAATCTGCTGACAACACAAATATGATCCCACATACTCTGCCACACACCTTTTCATGCTTGGCCACCAATAATGCTGTCTAAGGTCCTTGTACATCTTCGTACTTCCAGGGTGAACAGATAATCTGGAAGAATGTGCTTCAGAAAGAATCTCATCTCGAAGTTCTTTAATGGCAGGAACAAACCATATATTTCTAAACTTAAGGATTCAATCAGCAGAATAGTTAAAATCTAATTTGTCCGTAGAATCCATACTTAACTTGTACTTGTTACACTCGTCATTATTCGTCTGAGCTTCCTTTATTTTCTCCAGAATAGTAGGCTTTAAGGTTATGGCTGAAAGTATAGCTGATACACTAGATACTACTTCTAGATTAAACCTTTGGAATTCAGACTCTAAGACTAATGACATATCGAAAATCATGGTTGGGGTTGATGTCGTTACTCTACTCAAAGCATCTGCCACAACATTTTGCCTTGCCAGGATGGTATTTAATCTCAAAATCATAATCCTTTACGAATTCCAACCATCGACGTTGCCTCATATTTAATTCCTTCTATGTGAAGATATATTTCATACTTTTATGGTCCGAGAATATATCACAAGTTTGTCCATACAAGTAATGCCTCCAAATATTAAGTGCAAATACCAATGCAGCTAGTTCTAGATCATGTGTAGGGTAATTCTTCTCATGTGTTTTCAACTGTCTAGAAGCATAGGCTATTACCTTACCATCTTGCATCAACACACATCCAAGACCAATTTTGGAAGCATCATAATAAATGCTGAATTTACCATTTTCAACAGGAAGGGTTAATATTGGAGCATTGGTCAGTTTCTGTTTAAAAGTCTGGAAACTAGATTCACATTCCTCTGTCCATGCATACTTAATGTTTTTCCTAGTTAACCGAGTGAGGGGTGTAGCAATCTCTGAGAATCCTTCAATAAATTTTCTGTAGTATCTTGCTAATCCAAGAAAACTCTGAATATCTGTGGCATTCTTTGGTTGGGGCCATCCCTTCACCGCTTGAATTTTGGCTGGATCAACAGAGATTCCATCACCAAAGATCACGTGACCAAGAAAGTGAACTCTGTCCAACCAAAACTCACACTTGGAAAATTTTGCATACAGTTGGTGCTGTCTCAGTACTTCTAACACTAAACTCAAATGCTTTCCATGTTCATCATTATTACGTGAATAAATTAAAATGTCGTCTACAAACACAATGACAAACTTATCCAAATACTCATGAAACACTCTGTGCATAAGATCCATGAAGGTTGCCGGTGCATTTGTCAATCCAAAGGACACAACCAAAAACTCATAATGTCCGTACCTTGTGCGAAAGACAGTCTTTGGAATATCTTCAAATTTAACTTTCAATTGGTAGTAACCTGACCTTAAATCAATTTTAAAGAAGACTCTTGCACCATTAAGTTGGTCGAACAGATCGTCTATCCTCGGCAATGGATACTTGTTCTTGACAGTTAGCTTATTTAGTTCCTGATAATCAATGCACATCTGCATCGATCAAGCCTTCTTTTTGACAAAAAGGACAGGCACACCCCACGGTGAAAAGCTAGGGCGTATGAACCCTTTCTCCAACAGATCCTCCAACTGCTTCTTTAATTCCTTAAGTTCTGTTGGTGCTAATCTATATGGATTTTTAGACACAGGCTCGGCGTCGGGGTAAACATCTACAACGAATTCAATTTTCTTATCTGGTGGTAAACCCGGAAGGTCATCTAGAAATACTTTAGGGAAGTCTTGCACAATTAAGACATTTTGAGGATTTGATTTTCATACAAGTTGTGTGTCTAAGACATTAGCTAAGAAGCACAAGTACTCTCCATATGGGGAAGATCTAGTGTTAATAGAAGTCATTACAGACATTTCCTTACTTTTCTTTGAAGCTTTAAAGGTATGTTTTAGGCTACCACGGGGTTGGAAGCTAACTATTCCAGTCCTACAATCAATTGTGGCATGGTGTTTAAATAACCAGTCCATTCCTAGGATGACATCAAATCCCATTATATCCATAATAATGAGGTCAGCAGGTAGATTCACGCTTCCTACTAATACATCGCAGTCAAGCATCACTTGGTTAGAGTGCATGCGTTCACCAGAAGGTAATGCAACATTAAACACATGCATAGAAGGGGTAAACTGTACATCTAACTTAACAGCAAACGCAGATGCTATAAAGGAATGTGTCGCACCAGAATCTATTAAAGTAAAAGCAGGCACAGAGTTGATCAATATGGTACCTGACACCACAGTAGGCTGGTCTTCATCTCTTGACTCTATCATGGATAATATCCTCGGTTTCAACATAGCAAGGCCATTCTTTAAGGCTGGGCAGTCCCTATTGATGTGGCCGACCTTGTTACAGTTGAAGCATCGGGTGATTCTAGGCTTCGGGCAATCTCTGTGTGTGTGCCCAAACTCCTCACAGTTGAAACACCTTCCTGTCCCAAATCTGCACTCGCCCAAGTGACTCTTCAAACATTTCGGGCACTGGGAAAACTTCCTGGTATCCGGCACTTTCCTTCCTGTTCCTTGGCTACTCTGGCCTTCACTAGGCCTCTTCACTCCTTTTTGTTGGTGTGGCTGGATAAACTTTTGTGGAACCTCCCTTGGTCCAGCACACTTCCTTTCAACCTCTTCCACTTCCAGAGCAGTGGACACAACTTCGCTGAGTGTCAAGCCTTTAATACCACAAAACTTAACTCCTCGATAAATTTCTTGTTTCAGTCCATGCACAAATTTGAACACCTTATCCTCGTCCTTGTGAGCAAAATGTCCAGCAAACCTGGACAAGGACTCGAATTGCCTACTGTACTCGGCCACAGACCCTGTCTGCTTCAAGTTCAGAAATTCCAACTTCTTCGCGGTCTGGACAGTGCTGTTGAAATACTTCTCATATAATATGTCCTTGAATTGTGGCCAAGGCATTGCCAAAACATCAGTGGTGGTCTCTATTGTTTCCCACCAAAGTTGAGCATCACCAGCCAAATGAAATGTCGCCAACGTGACCTTATCTCCTTCTCCAACGTTGGCACACCTAAACATACTCTCAATCTTCCTAAGCCATCCTTCAGCAATAACTGGATCAGATGACTGTCCATCGAACGTGGGTGGTCGTAGCCTCCTGAATCTATCTCCAGAATGTTCATTGCTAGAACCCGAGTTGGCACTTCCCTGTACCTCTCAGTTCAACAGCACTCCTAACTGATCGGACTGCTAACGCACTAGGTCTGTTTGCTGACGCACCAAATCTGTCAGCTGCCTAATCATGCTAGGATTTTCCTTGAGTCCCGGATTCGGTACCTCTCTTGGTATCCTTGGTCTTCCTGGACAAGGTTAATTATTCTCATAAATGTCTAATAGCTAAGGTTAACATAAACACTTACAGTTGTTGAAGTACTTCCATGCAACGATTAGCACTGATGAGTAATCTTTTGAACGATTTAACTGAATGTCTCTGATACTATACTGTGACGCCCCAAATTATATAAACCCGGTTCGTTACTCATAATACTGAACAGAAATATGACTTTTGAGAAAAATTTTAAAATTTCATTCAATGATCAAGATTTGACTCTTAAAACGTTAAAACTTGCAGTGGAAAATCACTGTATAAAAACGATATTTGCTAAATAGTGAAAATATTCAAGACGGTTGAAAGGGAAAAGAAAACAAAACACATCGACCGATCACTAAAAGACAAAACTATTTCTACGTCTTCCGATAGATATAAAACTCGACATATGCCGATCACTAAACGACAAAACTACTTCTACGTCTTCTGATAGATTTAAAACTCGACATCTGCCGATCACTAAACGAAAAAACTACTTCTACGTCTTTCGATAGATTTAAAACTCAACATCTGCCGATCACTAAACGACAAAAGCCTAACACTCACATCTACCGATAAACGATAACACTCAACATCAACCGGTGGACTACATCCATCGATAGACGATAACACTCAACATCCACCGGTGGACTACATCCACCGATAGACGATAACACTCAACATCCACTAGTGGACTAAATCCACCGATAAGCGAAAACGCTCAACATCCACCGGTGGACTACATCCACCGATAGACGAAAACACTCAACATCCACCGATGGTTGAGCTTGCAAATTTCACTGAAAACATTTAAAACAACCTGATCCTAAGAAACTTCTAAAATCCGACAAAAACAATTTTAAAACCAACATGTGTATCATTATCCAATAAAACTCCCAAAATAGCAATCTGTAACAAAACCAAATCAGGTCTTTATAATCAGAAGAAAAAAAAACTCAAGACATTCTAAAACCTTCAACTATCACTATCATCAAAATCCTCTACACCACTCAACAGAACATCTGAAAAGTTAGACTCCACATACAGACAATAGTTAAACTGCCTCATCAGAATCACCAATCCGTGGCATTGAAGTGCTCCCCCAATAAGCCTAGTCCTCAACATGCTCAGAGAACACACCTTCTAAGGCTTCTTCACCTACATCACAAAACTCATCTATTAGCTTAATGCTAAGTAAGTAAAGCAGTAATGAAATGAAATGCTGAAACATAAATTCCTAAACATGCAATTTCTACTTTCTCATCTCAGTTGCATTCACATTCAATCATAAACTGATCTAATCCATCGGTTCCCTTGGAAGGTGGATCAATTTTCCCAAGGTCATACATCATCTACTCAATTAAGGGGCGGATGAATTCCCTTAATAGCTGATTTGATCCCTCAACTCCATTGGGAAGTGGATCAATTTTTCCAAAGATATAAATCCCTTCATAAGTTAAGGGGTGGATTAGTTCTCTTAATAGTTTGTCTGTTACATTCAGTTCATGCCTTACCATTCCTTACATGTAAATTCATTTTCGTAATCTTTCAAAAAAACATGATGCATGACATACAGACACTTTCACACAATACATAATCCTACTGTTTTGTGATGTAGGCCCGAAGGCACATGAATATTTCACTTACCTGGTCTCCTGAAAAAATTGGGTGAAAGACTACCTTGGTAGCTCACTCGAATTTAAAGTCATAGACAGAACATACATTAGACTCTCTCTAAACTCCATTCTAAACTGCTAAAATTCTAAAGACACTAATTTAGAAACTTAGTTCATTGAGCATTTCCGATTTACCACAAAACCCGAACTAGCTCACTCATTCGGCATTCACAAAACTCGCATTTATACTCTCCCCAATCATCGATAGCTACCAGTACAGCAAGAAATTGAAATAGGGCTCACCTAGTTTGGAGAACATTCGAGTAGAAGAATCGCCTAGAGAGCTCTGCTACTTGAGCTGAAGACCGAAAGAGAGAAAAATGGGGAATAGTGGCGTCTACAGTGCATTAAACCCAAAACCTCTTTCTTAAATACGTTATCCACTTTTAAGGTTCCAATTACACTTATGCCCTTGCCTAGTCATACATTAACCATACTTTTATTATTGTCATTTAAAGTGTGCCATTAATTTAAAAGAATAGAGAATTGGTTTGATAGAACCGGGGGTTACAATCTACCCTCCTTAAAAGAATTTTATCCTCAAAATTCAGTACCTGAATAACTCTGGATGTTAGTCCATCATGTCTTGATGGCGTTCCCAGGTTATCTCCTCTATGTTCCGATTATGCCATAAGACTTTCACTAGTGGAACCTCTTTGTTGCGCAATACCTTCACTGCATAGTCCAGAATCCTCATTGGTTTCTCCTCATAGGTAAGGGTAGGATGAACTTCAATGTCCTGCTGCTCCACAACTTGATATGGATCCCTTATGCACTTCTTCAACATAGAAACATGGAACAAATTGTGTATCCCCTCCATAGAAGCCTGTAGCTGCAACTGATAGGCTGCTCTCCCAACTCAGCAGGTTCCTCTCGACGATTTTATCTTCGATTTTTCCTCAACTTAGGCGAGTTTTACTTTGATTTCTTACTGTATTAGTGATTATAGATTATAGAGGGGATTGTAGATGCGTGTTTTGGGAATGCTGTGAGTGAGAGTTGAGTTCTGGTTTTGTGAGAAATCGGGAATGCTTGAAGAACAAAGCTGTAACAATGTAGGGTTTACAATTGTAATTCAAATTGGGATTTATCGATCAAACCCTAATTTTCAGTCAACTAAATCAATTTCAAATTTCCAAATCAGAGGGCAATCCACTAAATTCGGATTTTGGGGAAATAAGTCTAATGAACCTAGCTCATAAATTGACTAAAAACAAAAGGGATTTGAGATTCAGAGTAACAAATCAGGAAAAGAAACGGATTCTCAGGAAACAGTAGGATTTCCTTCTAGAAATCCGACGCTAACAGAATGAACTTGGCCTGGAATAGTGACCAAGTTCGACAGGGGAATCAGAGTTTGAAATCGCTGGAAATCTGAGCTCACTGTTTCCAGCTCTAGAAATCCGAGCAGTGGCGGATCTTACGGGAAGGCGCGGGGTCACCCCTCGCCCTATAAATAGAGGCTTTCGGTGGAGGAGGAAACTCACACCGAAGCTCTCCTCTCTCTCGAGTTCTGAAGAAGAAGAGCTCTTACCTCTCAGTCACCGGCGACAACACTCCGAAGAGACCGCGACTCCAAAGCCGAGCTCCGACGAAGCTCTCTCGGCCTCCATCGACGATCCACCTCCGGAGTAAGTGTTCTCTCTCCGTCGCTACCCTCGATCGATCTCCCTCTCTCTGACTCGCACCTTCCTCTCTCTGACTCTCTCTATCACTCTCTGCAGAATCGCGATCGAAGAAGAAGGAAGGAGTTGGTTTTGTTTTAAAGCCTGAACCAGCCAGCGAACCGAACCGGTTCACTTAGGGCAACCCAGACCAGAACCGACCCAGTTGAGCTGAACCAGAACCACAGTGAACCGAACCAGACCAAAAGTGAACCGAACCAGACCAACAGTGAACCGACCCAACCCGTACTGTTCACCTGATCCGAACCGAACCCGACTCGACCCGATTGAAGATTTTTACGGTAAGAATTTCTGCCCAAATTCTTTTAAGTTGGAACAATTTAAGTGGGATTTTAATTTTGATATTCGAATTAGGCAGAAAATATTTTGGAGCCGTCCGATTCAATCCAAATCGAACCAAACGATCCGATCTGACCCGGTAACGCAACGTAAGTAAATTCTGCTCAAATTTCTTCGAAATGGGATTTATTAAGTGGGATATTAATATCAAAGATTTTATTGAGCAGGATATTATTTTGGAATTGTTGGAAATCCCGATAAACGCTAATTGCTCGGAATCCAAGTAAGTGTAAATACAAGTTTTGGCCACGGCCCTACATCACAAGATATTTATATTATTTTATTTTTCAGTCACACGTTTTCAATAATTGAGCACGTATGTTAGAATATCGACATAGAATAGTTTAAAAGATAAAATGGATAGGTTATTTGCATGTGTATGAAAAAGTAAAAGAAAATGCGATAGCAAAAGCCTGAACGACAGTGAGATGGTGAGCTTGAGCATATGTTTTAACGTGATAGCAAAAGCCTGAACGACAGTGAGATGGTGAGCTTGATCGTTAAAATTAAAAGTAAAAGATGACGAAGCCTGAACGACAATGAGATGACTAAGTCTTAACAGGATTCGGTAAAAGTAAAAGTTTTGCACGTATTTCCACTTACTGAGTTTTCTCACCTTTTTATTTTAAACTGGTGATGTAGGTGAGTTTTTGTCTGAGGAAGAAATTGCTGCAATTGAGAATCCTCCAGTGGCAAGCGAGCATACAGATGAAGATAATATTGTGAATTTCGAAGAAAGTGATCTAAATTAGTATGCCTTATTTTTTTTAAAAGATATTTAGTGCTTTGTTTTAATTTAAGACTCTGAAAATTATGATGGAATTTTTATCATTAAATAAAGTTTTATTTATTGTTTTAATTATGTGTTGGTTTCAAGAGTTCAAAGCTTCCGTATTAATTAAGTTTTCAATTAATATGTTTTAAGTTTTAAAATTTTGATTTAACGCTCGATTTCAAAATTCAATTTGGGGAAAAATTCTAGGGTTTTCAAAATTAGGGTTTCAAGTTAGGGATTTTAAATTGGGGCGTTACAATTTGGTATCAGAGAAACAAGGTTTATAAAACGATTCTGTATACTACTCTGTATGCTCACGTGCACCTGGAAGATTGTCAATCAGCAAGTAAGTCAGTATTAAAATTTTATATTTTGATAAAAGTATGATAGGTAATATTGTAGTACTTTTATAAGTATATAAGATAGATTTTCTTAAAATAAGATTATTGTGATGTAGACTATGGCAAATCGTAGAGGAGATAGAAATGATCGGGATGCTTTACTCGATCGGATGATGGATATGATGGAGATGCAAGCCAGACAAAATGAACAACTGTCGCAAGCAGCTAATGCGGCAGCTCAGGCAGCCACTGCCGCAGCTCAAGCGGCGAATATGCAGGCCCAAGTTCCTAATAGGCCTCGGCATGGAGATATGGATTTCGACAGATTTCGACGTTTGGACCCTCCAAGTTTTTATGGAAATTTAGCTGATATGGCAGCAGCGGATGATTGGATAAGGACCATTGAGGAAATATTTGAGCATGCCAAGATTGCTGAGGAAGAGAAAGTTATTTGTGCATCTTCTATGTTTCGGATGGATGCACGTTATTGGTGGGACTCTGTAAAAGCGATGCATACGATTGCTACCATGACTTGGGAGAAATTCAAGGAGTTATTCAATGAGAAGTACTTCACAGACTCTATGTTGGACGCCAAAGCTGAGGAATTTATGGCTCTTAAGCAGACCGGAAGCGTTATGGAGTATTTACATAAATTTGAGCAATTGTCTCGTTACGTCCCTCACATTGCTGGTAACGAGACTATGAAGGTGAAGCGGTTTATCCAAGGATTAAGGGCGGAGATACTTAAGGACATTCGACTGATTACTTCCAAGAATTCTTCATTCGCGTTTGTTGTGGAGAAATCACTAGCTGCAGAACAAGGAGAAAAAGATGTTATCAAGGCCCAGGAATTGCGAAGGAGATACAGCCATGCGACTCAAGCTGTACGAGGTAGAATTCCACCACAGCAAACAACTGGATTTAAGCGACCTATGAACAGTGGACCTGCTGGAGGACCTTCTAAATTTGCTGGAGGACCTTCCAAGTTTGTGAAGAAGGAACCAACGACAACAAATGCACCTTTGTGTCCCACATGCAAGAAGCCACATTTCGGAGAGTGTCGTGTTCAAGCCAATACATGTTTTAAATGCGGTCAACCTGGACACTACATTAACAATTGCCCAAAGAATGCTCGGGAGCAACCCAAGACAACTGCAAGAGTATTTGCCATGACTAAAGATGAAGCTGAAGGAAATGCATCTGTGGTGACAGGTTCGATATTTATTTCTGGCATTTCTTCTAGCATATTAATTGATTCTGGAGCTACGCATTCATTTATATCCGTTGAGCATGCTAAGAAGTTTGATATTAAAGTAGAGTCTCTAGAACATAATATGGGAGTAGCTACACCTTCAGGCAAAGTTATGTTTGCAGATTCTATTATTAGAAGGTGTCGAGTGTGTATTGGGAAAAATCAACTGGAAGTTGATTTAATTATCTTGGCAATGTATCATTACGATGTTATTCTTGGAATGGATTGGCTTACCAATCATTATGCAACCATCGATTGTCGAAGGAGAATGGTGAAGTTTCAGCTACCTGGAGTAAAGCCATTTTTCTTTTATGGGAATTCTAAGGGTTCAAGAGTTCCAGTAATTTCAGCTATGCGAACTCGGAGCTTATTAAATTCTGGATGCGTTGGAATTCTTGCCAGCGTTATATGTACTGAACCTGACGGAGCGATGACATTGGATATGGTGCCGATAGTTAATGAATTTTCTGATGTCTTTCCCGATGACCTGACGATATTGTCACCTGCGAGAGATGTGGAATTCAGTATTGAGCTGCTACCTGGAACGACGCCGATCTCTAAAGCTCCTTATAGAATGGCGCCAAGCGAATTAAAGGAATTAAAGACTCAACTTGACGATCTGCTGGAGAAAGGATTTATCCAACCGAGTTTCTCACCCTGGGGAGCTCCGGTTTTATTTGTGAAGAAAAAGGACGGATCGATGAGAATGTGTATCGATTATAGAGAGCTCAACAAAGTTACTATTAAAAACAAATATCCACTACCAAGAATCGATGACTTATTTGACCAGTTGAAGGGAGCAGCAGTTTTCTCGAAGATTGATTTGAGGTCTGGATATCATCAGCTAAGAATTAAGGAGGACGACGTGTTCAAGACGGCGTTTCGTACCAGATATGGTCACTATGAGTTTCGAGTTATGCCGTTCGGATTAAGTAATGCACCAGCCGCATTTATGGATCTTATGAATCGGACATTCAAGACCTTTTTGGATGATTTTGTTATAGTCTTTATTGATGATATCCTTATTTACTCGAAGAGCATGGAGGAGCATGAAGAACATTTAAGGATTATTCTATCTACGTTGAGACGTGAGAAGTTGTATGCAAAGTTCTCCAAGTGTGAATTCTGGATGGAGAATGTAGCTTTTCTTGGCCACATTATTTCAAAGGAGGGCGTAGCAGTGAACCCAACAAAGATTGAAGCTGTGAGTAAATGGCCTCAACCAAAGAATGCATCTGAAATAAGAAGTTTCCTTGGTCTTGCGGGTTATTATCGGAGATTCGTAGAAGGTTTTTCAACTTTGGCCAACCCGCTTACAAAGCTAACCAAGAAAGAAGCCAAGTATTTATGGACTGATGAATGCGAGCAAAGTTTTCAAGAGCTGAAGAAGAGGTTAGTTTCAGCACCCATACTTACTATTCCATCTGGATCAGGAAAGTTTGTGGTTTACAGTGACGCTTCGAAGTATGGTTATGGATGTGTCCTTATGCAAGAAGGAAAGGTGGTCGCCTATGCCTCGAGACAGTTGAAGGAACACGAGAAGAATTACCCAACTAATGATTTGGAGCTTGCAGCGGTAGTTCATGCATTAAAGATTTGGAGACATTATCTTTATGGAGAACGATGCGAGATTTATACGGACCATAAGAGTCTGAAATACTTTCTAACCCAAAAGGATCTGAACATGAGACAACGCAGATGGTTGGAGCTAGTAAAGGACTATGATTGCGAAATTATTTATCACCCTGGCAAAGCTAATGTTGTAGCTGATGCTTGAGTAGAAGAGCATCATCTCAAATTTCTTCATTGCAACTGATTCCAAGGTAGCTAACCGAGGAGATGCGTAGATCTAATATTGAAGTTGTGTCGTATGGGTTACTGGAGAGATTGTCTGCTATGACGCTTCAACCAAGTTTGTTGGAACAAATAAAGGAGAAACAACGAGGAGATGCTTATATTTGCAAAGTTAGAAGTGATTTGGAGGCAGGAAAAGTTTCTGAATTTTCTGTGTCTGATAGTGGGATTATCCAATTCAAGAAGAGATGGTGTGTACCGGACGATGCAGAATTAAAAGAGGCTATATTAAAGGAAGCACATTCAACCCCTTACTCGGTACATCCTGAATCAACAAAAATGTATCGGGATTTGAAGCAGTACTATTGGTGGCGTGGTATGAAAGTGGATGTTGCCAAATTTGTGGAGAAGTGTCTTACTTGTCAACAAGTCAAGGCGGAGCATCAACGACCTGCTGGTACTTTGCAACCACTCATGGTGCCTCAGTGGAAGTGGGAACATATTACTATGGACTTTGTAGTGGGATTTCCTAAAACGCTTAAGGGTCACGACTCCATTTGGGTGATAGTGGATCGATTGACAAAATCAACACACTTCCTTCCTGTAAAGACTACCTATACCATGGATCAGTATGCTCAGCTTTATGTTCAGGAGATTATCAGACTGCATGGTACGCCTGTTTCTATCGTGTCTGATCGAGATTCTCTCTTTACCTCGAAATTTTGGAAGAGTATGCAGAAAGCTATGGGTACTCAGTTGAACTTCAGTACAGCTTTCCACCCTCAGACAGATGGTCAATCGGAAAGGATGATTCAAACATTGGAGGATATGTTACGAGCATGTGCTATCGACTTTCAGGGGAATTGGAGTAAGAATTTACCATTGGTGGAGTTCGCCTACAACAACAGTTACCAAGCTTCTATTGGGATGGCACCTTATGAAGCTCTTTATGGTAGAAAATGCAGATCTCCAGTACATTGGGACGAAGTGGGCGAAGGAGTGTTAGTTGGACCAGATATTTTGAGGCAGACCGCTGAGATCGTTACATTAATCAGGAAGAGAATTCTGACGGCTCAGAGTAGACAGAAGAGTTACGCTGATGGGAGACGAAGAAAGTTAGAGTTTGCTGTGGGAGATCAAGTTTTCTTAAAAATCTCGCCAATGAGAGGTGTTATGCGCTTTGGAAAGAAAGGGAAACTAAGCCCAAGATTCACAGGCCCATTTGAAATCACGGGAAGGATAGGAGAAGTTGCATACCAGTTGAACTTACCAGATTCGTTCAAGCACGTGCACAATGTCTTCCATGTCTCAATGTTGAAGAAGTATTTTCCAGACCCCTCACATGTCTTGCCATCGAGATCTCTTGACTTCACAATCAACCCTGATCTGTCATATGAAGAAAGGCCGACCCAAATCATAGACGTCGAAGAAAGAGAACTAAGGAATAAGAAGGTCACACTTGTCAGAGTGCTTTGGAAGAACCGGAACATTGAGGAAGCAACTTGGGAAAGAGAAGAAGACATGAGGAAGACCTACCCCGAGCTGTTTATGTAATTGTTTTAAATTTCGAGGACGAAATTTCTTTTAAGGAGGAGAGATTGTAACAATGTAGGGTTTACAATTGTAATTCAAATTGGGATTTATCGATCAAACCCTAATTTTCAGTCAACTAAATCAATTTCAAATTTCCAAATCAGAGGGCAATCCACTAAATTCGGATTTTGGGGAAATAAGTCTAATGAACCTAGCTCATAAATTGACTAAAAACAAAAGGGATTTGAGATTCAGAGTAACAAATCAGGAAAAGAACCGGATTCTCAGGAAACAGTAGGATTTCCTTCTAGAAATCCGACGCTAACAGAATGAACTTGGCCTGGAATAGTGACCAAGTTCGACAGGGGAATCAGAGTTTGAAATCGCTGGAAATCTGAGCTCACTGTTTCCAGCTCTAGAAATCCGAGCAGTTGCGGATCTTACGGGAAGGCGCGGGGTCATCCCTCGCCCTATAAATAGAGGCTTTCGGTGGAGGAGGAAACTCACACCGAAGCTCTCCTCTCTCTCGAGTTCTGAAGAAGAAGAGCTCTTACCTCTCAGTCACCGGCGACGACACTTCGAAGAGACCGCGACTCAAAAGCCGAGCTCCGACGAAGCTCTCTCGGCCTCCATCGACGATCCACCTCCGGAGTAAGTGTTCTCTCTCCGTCGCTACCCTCGATCGATCTCCCTCTCTCTGATTCGCACCTTCCTCTCTCTGACTCTGAAGAAGAAGGAAGGAGTTGGTTTTGTTTTAAAGCCTGAACCAGCCAGCGAACCGAACCGGTTCACTTAGGGCAACCCAGACCAGAACCGACCCAGTTGAGCTGAACCAGAACCACAGTGAACCGAACCAGACCAACAGTGAACCGAATCAGACCAACAGTGAACCGACCCAACCCGTACTGTTCACCTGATCCGAACCGAACCCGACTCGACCCGATTGAAGATTTTTACGGTAAGAATTTCTGCCCAAATTCTTTTAAGTTGGAACAATTTAAGTGGGATTTTAATTTTGATATTCGAATTAGGCAGAAAATATTTTGGAGCCGTCCGATTCAATCCAAATCGAACCAAACGATCCGATCTGACCCGGTAACGCAACATAAGTAAATTCTGCTCAAATTTCTTCTAAATGGGATTTATTAAGTGGGATATTAATATCAAAGATTTTATTGAGCAGGATATTATTTTGGAATTGTTGGAAATCCCGATAAACGCTAATTGCTCGGAATCCAAGTAAGTGTAAATACAAGTTTTGGCCACGGCCCTACATCACAAGATATTTATATTATTTTATTTTTCAGTCACACGTTTTCAATAATTGAGCACGTATGTTAGAATATCGACATAGAATAGTTTAAAAGATAAAATGGATAGGTTATTTGCATGTGTATGAAAAAGTAAAAGAAAATGCGATAGCAAAAACCTGAACGACAGTGAGATGGTGAGCTTGAGCATATGTTTTAACGTGATAGCAAAAGCCTGAACGACAGTGAGATGGTGAGCTTGATCGTTAAAATTAAAAGTAAAAGATGACGAAGCCTGAACGACAATGAGATGGCTAAGTCTTAACAGGATTCGGTAAAAGTAAAAGTAAAAGTAAAAGTTTTGCAAAAATGTATTGACGACTGGTATGAAGGAAGGGAAAAGGATAGAGATCGTGATGGGTGTGTTGTTATGGTGTGTTGTGAAATTGCGTGAAGAGAAAAGGGAAAGGGAGGGGGCTGTGTGTGAGTTGTCTACGGGGCGGAGAGAAAAAAAAAAAGGGAGAAGGAAGAATCAAGAGGGTTTGGAGTACGGGCGCGGGTCGAAGGGGCTGCCGGGTGGTACTCTTGGTTTTCCAGAGAGGTTGGCGTCGGGCGCGGAAGGGCTGCGCAACGAGCGCCGTGGCAAAAAGAAGGGGCGCCGAGCGGCCTTTGCATGGCCGCGCGAGGGCCAAGTGGGGCGCACGAACGCCCCAGTTGTGCGTTCGTGCGGGCCAATTGTTCTCGTGGTACCTTACAGTTTTGCCCATGCTTTCAGGGCCGGGGTTTTTTTTCTTCTGTTATAATTATTTAATTTCAATTGTTTAGTTTAGTTAGGTTTTCAGTTCTAATAACTGGTTTAACAATTTATACTTAAATGTTCTGATTAAAGTTTACTCCGCTCGAACGCTAAGCTTAAAGTTTATAGATAAAATGAAAAAAAAAAAAAAAAAAAATTAAACGGGAAATTAAGGGTAGGTTTTAGGGTCGTACACTTAAGTTGGGATATTTTACAGTGAGGAGCACCACTTGAGATATGTACGCGGGATTTTTGAGAGAAAAATAAAATGATAAGGTTAACTATTTAAGCGATAATTGTGTTTTATAGTAATTTTAAAAGCAAATGTGAATAAGTTTGGTTAACAAAATTG
>CM039504.1:19597095-19737085 GCA_022432975.1 Begonia masoniana
CAACCACCCCTGGTATCGTATTGAATCAGTCTGTTTTGTTTTTGGATTTCAAACTGCACAGATTTTTTTTTTTTTTTTTTTTTTTTTTGTTCGCATATGTAATTGTCTATTCCCTACATTAATTAGAGTGTCCACGAACACTATGTTTAACATCATAACTAATCTTAATCTTGAAGATCGAAATATATATTCAGACGGCTTGGAAGGAAAAAATCATCATAGAGTCATCAGCTAATTGGATTGGAGGTAACCGAACCGAACATGTAACGACCCAACCTGGCCCCCACCAACCGGGAAGGATCCACAACCAGATCGGGGTGGCCCGTAGCTTCCATGCACGGTCTCTACCACCAATAATTATCCGCGAACCGTACTCCGATCTTTTCACCCCACCAGCTCAAGATCATGAGCACCTGTCCCCTAGTGAGTGTGGGCTGGGCGGCTCGCGTATCCCGCTTGGTGTCGGTCGATTCGTGCATGGCCTGGCCCACCACTAGAGGATTTGCGACCAAATCTTGCGGCCTGTACGCCACAGCTCGCCCCACTACTCAATGTTCCAGCTCTAGTTTTGCATGTACTTAGTGTAACGCCCCGAATATCTAAACCCGGTTCGCTAACTTCACTCTACCATTACTAGAAATCTTCGGGAAAATTTTTTAAAACTTCATTCGACATTCAAAATTTGACGTTTTCCTCAAACTTCAAAACAGTTGAAAACTTTGCCGGCGGAAAATCTTACACTCAACAATGAGTGACAAACGTAGAAAATATTGTTGGTGTGTGTAAAAACGGAATTGAGTACCTACTCCGCGACCAAGTCAAAACGAAAGAAGCAGAAATAGAAACTCGAAGACTTCGCCGATGACGTCAGCCTGAAGGAATGACAACCAAACATCACTCTCACTCGGTAGCTTCATTCATTACCGATACGTGTACAAACACGCACACCCTCTTGCCGATAACGTCTGACACAGCCTCTCTCTCTCGACTTCTTCTTGCCGATGAAGTCTCGTAACTCCACTACCACTTCATCTGCCGATTAATTCATATGAGCTTCATCTGCCGATGAAGTCGGCGCAATTTTCATCTCCCAAGCAGACAAACGCACGAATCGACCGATATCACAATTATGTCCCCTTTCCGATAGACTTAAACACGCACTACATCTCCTTCTCTAAAACAAAATCACATTAACTCCCTCGTACTGCACCTCCGATCACTACCAACAACGTTATACTCTACATCTCCATCTAATAGACTACATCTGGCCAGAACCCGTCTTCTCACGTGACTTTTTAAGACTCTAAACCGATAGACTTTCATCTTCACGTAGACTCACACGACTTCCTGCTCCCGAATGTCAATAAACCTCTACACATATCCAACTGTACAGAATTATTCGACGTCCTACCAATGACTAAAAACATATCTATAAACCAAGAAAACTTCGACTATCAACCAGACGTAAAACATTTTACCAAAATCCATTCGTAACACTCAATCATTGTATTGATAAAAATATCATAGACATCATGCAAATCAGAAATTCTCAAAGGAACGGAATCAACGGCTGTAGCCTCATTTAATAAAAACTCAATGTATCAGATTAAACATATCCCTAAACCTCCTCATCTGTAGACACCATGCGAAACGCCTCATCAGTTACCGAAGTTGCAGGCTTGATGCACTTCCTTCAACATCTCGAACTCCTTAACATAGCCAGGAGGCACAACCTGCTAACTCTTCTTCGCCTACATCACAAAACTCTCTATTAGCCTATGCTAAGCAAGTAAGCATATTTATATATGAAAGTAATTCTGAACTTAAACTCCTAGACTTCAGTTTTCGACTTTCCTCATCTCAATTGGCACCGTTCATTCACACTTAAGGGGTTTTTTAGGGGAAGCAGTTGTGTGGGAATACGTTATAAGTGGAGATCCTGATCCCATGGTTCCCTTGGGAGTGGGTCAATTCTCCCATGTCTACATCTCCTACTGTAATTAAGGGTCATATTAATGTCCCTTAAACCCAGGGTTGAAACTGGGGTGAATCACTGATACTACCGTTTTTCCCTTGGGATTGGGCTCAATTCTCAAGTGTCCCAATGTATAATCCCTTCATAGTTAAGGGGTTGGATTAGCTCCCATTAATAGTTTGTCAGATGTCGCCTACAAGTTCTGGGAGATTACCGGTTTACCATAACTGATCCTGTACAAACAATGAAAATCATGGGTTTTCGTATTTTTAATAAATCATAGATTGCAATGGATACAGAACCATAACACTCACGGATACACAAGAACCTAACTGTTATGTTATGAATGGTAAAAAGACGTGGGCCCGAAGGCACAGCATCTGTTACTTACCTTGATTCCGTAGAGCCAATTCTCTTGCTTACGATCTACTTCGGGCCCAAGGCGGTGGTGGGGTTTGTTTGTGCACACTATAATTCATAAACAGAATGTTAAACACCTTAATCTAAAAAGTAGTCGAACAAATCTAAGGAAGAATTTGGATTAATAGGACAATTATCTATTTATCAACTTCCATCACACCCTAATGTGGATACTTTTCCCCCTGTTTGCTACAAGAACCTCAACCACAAGGACATGAATCTCATCTGAACGTCCACACCCTTAATCAAACTGCATACAATTGGATCCCTTTAAGCTACTAGGTACTAAAATCCATTAACGAATCTAAACTCCTTGGTTGGAGACTCGGTGAGAATCGCCTAAATAGTTCTGCTGGGTTGATTGAAAAAACCGAGAGTGAAATTGGGACGGCCCCCCGCATACCTCATTCAACTTCCTTAAATTGTTATGCCCATAACATAATTTGACAATTACCCTCTGCCCTCACTTAGTTACTATTACTAATTGATTTTAACCCCGAATTTTATTCTTAAATCACACTTTAACGATTAATAGGTTATCTTTCATTTTCGAATCAAACCTGGTGTTACAATCTACACTGGCCTTAAACGAATTTTGGTCATCAAATCAGTATGCTGAACAATCTTGGACGCTGGTCCATCAGGTCTTGCTGGCGTTCCCATAGTGTCTCCTCTATATTCTGATTGATGGCATAAGACTTTCCTACCTGAACTTCCTTGTTGCGTAATACTTTCACATGCATAATCCAAGATTCTTACTGGTCTCGTCCCAGAGGTACGGTGGTAGGTTGATTTCAATGTCTGCTGTTCCACAATCTGAGATGGATCCCTCAAGCACTTCTTAATCATAGAAATATGGAACACATTGTGGATTTCTCTCCATAGATGCCTGGCAATGCACTCATATGCTGATTTTCCATCCTCTTCAGATTGACAAAAGGTCCAACGTTCTTGGTTAAGCTTCCCTTCTTCCCCAAGCTCACAACTTCCTTTGATGTGATACCTTAAAAAACCTCACTACCACACTTCAAACTCTAACTCTCTGCGTCTTCTGTTAGCGGCTTTTCCTGTCGACTTTGAGCTGTTAAGATCCTCTGACGGATAGAGCAACCTTCTCAACAGTTTGCTGCACAATTCGTACCAAGTAACTTGGCTTCACCAACTTCATCCCAGTACAGGGTGAATCTGCATTTTTCGTCCATACAATGCTTCATAACGGATCCAATTCTTATTGTTGCCTAAAAGCTGTTATTGTAAGGAACTCCGTCTACCAGGAGCTAGGTACTTACTCCAAGAGCCTTGGAAATCTCAAACACATGCACGAGCATATCTTCTAGAACTGAATAGTTCTTCTCGATGTGGTCCCATTCAGTTTTTGAGGGTGAAGGCCCGTGCTAAAGTAGTTTTGTTTTCCCATAGCCTTAATGCAACTTTCGCAACTAGAAGTGTAAATCTAGATTCTCGGTTCTTACCTATAGTGCTCTGAACTCCATGCATCTATGATTTCTTGCACATACACTCTGCAAGTTGATCCATCGAATGTGTTATCTTTATAGTCAGAAAATGGGCGATTGGTCAAACGATTACTACTACCCAAATTGGCATCATGTCCTTTTGCTGTTCTCGGCATCCTGTAACAAATCCCTTGTCACTTGTCCCACGTCCATTCGCGGAACTGATAGGGTGTAATGTCCCTGCTGCCTCTGATGTTCAGCCTTAATTGCTGGCAGATTCAGCATGACCCTACGTACTCTGCCACATTCTTTTTCATATTAGGGCCACAGTAATGCTGCTTAGGGTCTCTGTACATTTAGTACTTCCAGGATGTACGAGAGCCTAGAAAGAGTGTCCTCGAGAGAATTTCCTTTCTAAGGGGTCAGTACAGCCGGAACAAACACCACTATTTTGAAACTTAGAGTGCCCTCATCACCGATCAGCTGAAATTCGATCCGGTCTAGTAAATCCATGCACAATTTAACTTTTGCATTCAGCGCTTCATTTGAACTCTTTTATCTTCCAAAATAGTAGGCCTCAAGATATGGCCGAAAGCAGGGCTGACCCACTAGATACTGCTTCAAGGTTAAACCTTCAGAATTCGTCTCTAGGCAATCGGTAATGTCTAGAATCAACGTAAACCGTGGAGTCACCCTACTCAAGCGGCTCCACAACATTCGCCTTACCGGATGATACTTAAATCTCAAAGTCCGAGTCCTTTACAATTCCAACCATCACGTTGCCCTCATGTTTAGTTCCTTCTGTGTGAAAATGTACGTTAAAGCTCTTATGATCCTGGAAAATATTTCACATGAGTGTCCAATAAATAATGCCTCCAAATCTTGAGTGCAAATACTACGGCAGCTAATTCAAGTCCATGTGAGGGTAATTCTTCTCATGATTTTCAACTGTCTTGAATCATAGGCTTATCATTTCCTTCTTGCATCAAGACACAGCCGACCAATCTTGGATGCATCACAACTAAATAACTAGATTTACCATTTTCATAGGAAGGGTCAGGATTTTTTGGGCATTGGTCCGTTTCTGTTTCAAGGCTTGGAAACCTATGCTCACCTCTCAATCTGTCCATATACTTCACATTTTCCTTGTTATTAGTAAGAGGTGTAGCAATCTTGAAAATCCTTCAATGAACTTTCATAATACCCCTGCAAGTCCAAGAAAACTTCTAATATCATAGCATTCTTCGAGTTGGGCCATTCCTGAACGCTTGAACTTTAGATCGGTCGACGATACTCCCCTCCAGAGATGACATGTCCTAGAAGTGAACTTGGTCCAACCAAATCACACACTTAGAAAACTTGGCGTATAGTTGGCGCTGGCTTTATAATTTCTAAGATCTAAGTGTAAGTGTCATTGTGTGCTCCTCCTTGGTTCTTAGAATAAATTGAATGTCATCAATGAATCAATACAATTGTCCTAATCTCGTGAAACACCCATTCATAAGATCCATAAGGCTGCCGGTGTCATTTGTCAACCAAAAGCATAACCAAAAACTCAAAATTCCATACCTAGTACGAAAGTCATCTTTGGGATATCTTTCGGATTTAACCTCAGTTTGTAATAACCGATCTAGGTCATCTTAGAGAAAACTTTTGTCACCTCTAGCTGTCAAATAATGTCCTCAATTCCGGTAGGGATCCTTGTTTTTGGATAGTTAGCT
Organism: Begonia masoniana; assembly: GCA_022432975.1. Lineage (NCBI taxonomy): Eukaryota > Viridiplantae > Streptophyta > Magnoliopsida > Cucurbitales > Begoniaceae > Begonia > Begonia masoniana. The sequence goes on from CM039504.1 coordinate 19,602,666, forward strand.
TATTTAATTCCTATAGTCTATGCACAGACGCATTGATCCACATCTTTCTTTTTGACAAAATGACAGGTGCCCCCACTCGAAAAGCTTGGGCGTATGAACCCTTTCTCTAATAGTGCTTACCAACTGTTTCTTCTTTAATTCTTTAAGCTCTGTGGTGCTAGTCTATAGGATCTTAGATACGGCCTCGGCGCCTGGGTAAACATCCACAACAATCAATTCCCTACTGGTGGCATCCAGGAAGGTCATCTAAATACTTCATGGAAATTCGTGAACACACCCGACATTTTTGGGCTTGATCTCCTAAATGTTGTGTGTCTAAAACGCTGGCCAAAAAGCCCAAATACTCCCTGCAGGGGTGTGGTCTACTATTTTATAGAAGACATCACGTCATTTCCCTTGCTCTTCTCAGAGCTTGAAAGGTATGCTTCAAACTACCAGGGGGTTGGAAACTAACTTTCCAGTCCTAGCAATCGATTATGGGCGTGGTGATTAAACACCAGTCCCTTCCTAGGATTACATCAAATCCCGTTATATATCTATAAACAATTAATCAGCAGATAGGTTTTTGTCCCCTACTAGACATGCAATTATGCAATACATGATTTGAAGCAAATGCTCAACAGTTAACGCACATTGAATACAATGCCTAGAAGGGGTGGATTGTACCTTCCAACTTCTCAGCAAAGTAGACGCAACAAAGGAGTGCGTTGCGCCTGAATCTAGCAAGGTAAAACAGCAAATACGAATTACCAAGATAGGTACCTGACACACAGCAGCTGGTCTCCTTCTCTCGACTCCATCCTAGAAAATATCTCGCTTTATTTTAGCAGGGCCCTCTTCAACTTTGGGCAGTCTCTGATGAGTGGCCGTCTTATACAGTTGAAACATGAAGGACTCGGGCTTCGGCAATCCTTAAACGAATGTCCCAACTCTCACATATTATAACACTTACCAGTCCCAACCTACACGTCGCCCAGGTGAATTTTTCATACTTTAATGCACTGAGGGAAACCTTCTCGGCATCCGGTAACCTTCTTTGCCAGAACCCTGACTACCCTGCCTCCAGCCGGACTCTTTTTTGTTTTTATTATCCCTCTCTGGCTGGTGTGCTGAAAAGAAACTTTCGCGGTGCTTCCGGTTGTCCGCACCCTTCATTTCATCTTCTTCTCTGGCCTCCATGCAGGAGAAGACACTACTTCGCTGAATGACAAGCCTTTAATCCTAGTCTTCACCCTCTGTAAATCTCTGGCTTTTAGACCTTGCAGTATTGAAACACTTTATCCTTCATTTTTTCTATGAACGAGGTATCCAGCAAACCTGACAGAGACTCGAACTTGCCTGTTGTACGCTGCCAAGACCCAGTCTGCGTCAACTCAAAAACTCAGCCTTCTATTGCGTTCTGGACAGTGGTGCTAAATATTTCTCTAGAAGACTTCCTTGAATTGCGACCAGGACATGGTTGCATATCGGTGGTGAGCTCCGCGACTCCCACCAAGTTGTGCTCCCCTGCTAGATGAAACGTTGCCAAAATGACTTATCTCCGTCCTCCAACATTGTGCACATCTGAACCTGCTCTCAATCTTTCGAAGCCATTCCTCGCAACAATCGGTTAGATACTTTCCATCAAATGTGGGTTTTGGTTGCAGCCTATACGCAATCTATCCCCTGATCTCTTGACGTGACCGGATTGGCACTTCTTGTGTTTTCCCACTCAATCAACCACCTAACGGGTCAATTGCGTCGCACAATGTCGGCTGCTGACGCATCACTCCTAGCTGTCTAATTACACTTGAATCTTCTTCACTCCTCATTCGGCATCTCCTAGGTACTCTTGTTCCTCCCTGGTCCGTCTAGCATTTGTCTAAGGTTCAGCACAAGTTTCTATACTCATAAACCATCTTATAACTAAAGCGGTAACATAAACACTTACAGTTGTTGGAGTACTTCATGCGACGATTTGTCACTGCTGAGTAATCTCGAACGGTTTAGGCAGCAGTCTCTTATACCATACTGTAACGCCCCGATTAGTAAACCTCCCGTTCCTACACATCGGGAGCACTCGACCATGACTAAGAAATTTCGTGATAAATTTGTAAAACGTCTTACACATTCCAAATTTGACGTTTTCTAAACATTCAAACATTTGAAAACTTTGCAGCGGAAAATCATTTAAATCAACAATGAAGTTAGACAAACTGTAGAAAATATTGTTGGGGTGTTTAACGGAAATGTTGAAGTCATCTGCCGACGGACAAGGTCAACGAAAGAAGCAGAAATAGAAAACCGAAGACTTCTGCGATGACGTCAGCCGGAAGGAATGAAAACAAAAGACATCACTCGGTAGGCTTCATCTACCGATGGACGTGTACAAACAACGCACACCCTCTGCCGATAACGTCTACACAGCTTCTCTCTCGACTTCTTCTGCCGATGAAGTCATCGTAACTCCATATACCACTTCATCTGCCGATGAAGTCAGTATGACTTCATCTGCCGATGAAGTCGGCGCAATTTCATCTCCCAACAGACAAACGCACGACATCTAACGATAACGACAATATGTCCCTTTCGATAGAATTAAAACACGCACTACATCTTCCGATTCTCTAACGACCAAATCACTTAACTCCCTCGGACTGCACCTGCCGATCACTACACAACAAACTTAATACTCTACATCTTCGATCGAATAGACTACATCTGCCGACACGTGCTTCTCACTGACTTTTTAAGACATCTACCGATAGACTTTCATCTTCCGATAGACATCAACACGACTTCCTTCATCCGAATGCAATAACCTCTACACCTATCCACTGATACAGAATTATTCGACTCCTACCAATGGACTAAACAACATATCTATAAACCAAGAAAACTTCGACTATCAACCAGACTTAAAACATTTTACCAAAAATCCATTCGTAACACTCCAAGTCATTGTATTGATAAAATATCAGTAAGAACATGAAAATCAGAAATTCTCAAAAGGAAACGGAATCAAACAGCTGTAGCCTCATTTAATAAAAACTCAATGTATTCAGATTAAATCATTATCCACTAAACTCCTCATCTGTAGACAACATGCTAAACCGCCTCATCAGTTACCAAGTTGAAGCCTGAATGCACTCCTTCAACATCCTCTACTCCTTAACATGATCAGGGGACACACCTGCTAACTCTTCTTCGCCTACATCACAAAATCATCTATTAGCCTAATGCTAAGCAAGTAAAGCAATATATTTATATATGTAAAGTAATGCTGAACTTAAACTCCTAAACATGCAGTTTCTACTTTCTCATCTCAGTGGCATACACGTTCATTCACAACTTGATCTGATCCCATGGTTCCCTTGGGAGTGGGATCAATTCTCCCAATGTCTACATCCTCCTACTTAATTAAGGGGCAGATGAATTCCCTTAACACTTGATCTGATCCCATGTTTCCCTTGGGAGTGGGATCAATTCTCCCAATGTATAAATCCCTTCATAAGTTAAGGGGTGGATTAGCTCCCTTAATAGTTTGTCTGTCGCATACAGTTCATACCTTACCATTCCTTACATGAAAATCATTTTCGTAGTTTTTAATAAATCATGATGCATGGATAACAGAAACATACAATCACGCACAAACTACTGTTTTGTGATGTAGGCCCGAAGGCACAAGCAATACTTTACTTACTGGATTCCTAGCAAATGCTCGGTTAAGAGCTACTTCGGGGGTTTGTTCACCTATATTCATAAACAGAATGTTAACCTTAATCTAAGCTATTCAGAAATCTAAGGAGTTGGTTGACCTTTCTATTTATCTAACATTCCCGATTCTGCTCTAACCATCAAGCAGAATCTCTCACTCGCAACATTATCAAAATGCATACATTGGGATCCTTAAGCTACCTAGGTACTAAAATCAGCAATTAATCGAATCTAAACTCACCTTGGTTGGAGGAATCGGTGAGGAAATCGCCTAAAGAGTTCTGCTGGGTTGAGCTGAAAACCGAGAGTGAAATGAGTATGACGGCTATACCTCATTCAATCTTTCCTTAAATTATGTTATCCATAACATAAATTGACAATTACCCTTATGCCCTCACTTAGTTACTTATTAACCTAATTGATTTTACCCCGAATTTTATTCTATAAAATTCACACTTAGAAGATTAATAGGTATTTTAATTCTAATAAACCTGGTGTTACAATCTACCTTCCCTTTAAAAGAATTTTTGTCCTCAAAATTCAGTATCTGAACAATCTTGGATGCTGGTCCATCATGTCTTGCTGGCGTTCCCAAGTTGTCTCCTCTATATTCTGATTATGCCATAAGACTTTCACTAGCGGAACTTCCTTGTTGCGTAATACTTTCACTGCATAATCCAAGATTCTTACTGGTCTCTCCTCATAGGTCAGTGTAGGTTGAATTTCAATGTTCTGCTGTTCCACAATCTGAGATGGATCCCTCAAGCACTTCTTAAGCATAGAATATGGAACACATGTGGATTCCTTCCATTAGAGTCTGGCAATTGCAGCTCATATGCTGATTTTCCAATCCTCTTCAAGATTGAGAAAGGTCCAACGTATCTTGGGTTAAGCTTCCTCTCTTCCAAATCTCACCAACTCCTTTGAATGGTGATACCTTAAGAAAAACCTCACTACCAACTTCAAACTCTAACTCTCTGCGTCTTCTGTTTAGCATAGCTTTTCTGTCGACTTTGAGTGTTAAGATCCTCTGACGGATGAGAGCAACCTTCTCAACAGTTTGCTGCACAATATCAGGACCAAGTAAACTGTGCTTCACCAACTTCATCCCAGTACAAGGTGATCTGCATTTTCGTCCATACAATGCTTCATACGGTGCCATTCTTATTGTTGCCTAAAAGCTGTTATTGTAAGAGAACCTCTACCAGAGCTAGGTACTTACTCCAAGAGCCTTGGAAATCTAAAACACATGCACGGAGCATATCTTCTAGAATCTGAATAGTTCTCTCGGATTGTCCATCAGTTTGAGGGTGAAAGGCCGTGCTAAAGTTAAGTTGTGTTCCCATAGCCTTATGCAAACTTTTCCAAAACTTAGATGTAAATCTAGAGTCTCGGTCTGAAACTATAGTGCTTGGAACTCCATGCAATCTAATGATTTCTTGCACATACAACTCTGCAAGTTGATCCATCGAATGTGTTATCTTTATAGGCAGAAAATGGGCGGATTTGGTCAAACGATTAACTACTACCCCAAATTGCATCATGTCCTTTTGCTGTTCTAGGCAATCCTGTAACAAAATCCATTGTCACTTGATCCCACTCCATTCCGGAATGATAGGGGTTGTAATGTCCCTGCAGGCCTCTGATGTTCAGCCTTAACTTGCTGGCAGATCAAGCATGACCCTACGTACTCTGCCACATTTCTTTCATATTAGGCCACCAGTAATGCTGCTTAAGGTCTCTGTACATTTTAGTACTTCCAGGATGAACAGAGAGCCTAGAAGAGTGTGCCTCGGATAGAATTTCCTTTCTAAGTTCAGTATCAGCCGGAACAAACCATCTATTTTGAAACTTGAGAATTCCATCAACCGAGCAGCTGAAATTCGTCCTGTCAGTAGAATCCATGCACAATTTATACTTGTTGCATTCAGCGTCATTCATTTGAACTTCTTTTATTCTTTCCAAAATAGTAGGCTCAAAGATATGGCCGAAAGCATGGCTGACACACTAGATAATGCTTCAAGGTTAAACCTTAAGAATTCAGTCTCTAAGGCTATCGGTATGTCTAGAATCAACGTAGAAACCGATGGAGTCACCCTACTCAAAGCGTCTGCCACAACATTCGCCTTACGGATGATACTTAATCTCAAAGTCATAGTCCTTTACAAATTCCAACCATCTACGTTGCCTCATGTTTAGTTCCTTCTGTGTGAAAATGTACTTTAGACTCTTATGATCTGAAAATATTTCACATGATTGTCCAGATAAATAATGCCTCCAAATCTTGAGTGCAAATACTACAGCAGCTAATTCCAAGTCATGTGTAGGGTAATTCTTCTCATGAGTTTTCAACTGTCTGGAAGCATAGGCTATCACTTTTCCTTCTTGCATCAAGACACAGCCAAGACCAATCTGGATGCATCACAATAAATACTAAATTACCATTTTCAGTAGGAGGGTCAGGATTGGAGCATTGGTCAGTTTCTGTTTCAAGGCTTGGAAACTATGCTCACATTCATCGGTCCATAAATACTTCACATTTTTCCTTGTTAACTTAGTAAGAGTTGTAGCAATCTTTGAAAATCCTTCAATGAACTTTCTATAATACCCTGCAAGTCCAAGAAAACTTCTAATATCAGTAGCATTCTTCGGTTGGGCCATTCCTTAATGCTTGAACTTTAGTCGGGTCGACAGATAATCCCTCTCCAGAGATGACATGTCCTAGAAAGTGAACTTGGTCCAACCAAAATTCACACTTAGAAAACTTGGCGTATAGTTGGCGCTGCTTTAATAATTCTAATACTAAGTTTAAGTGTCTTGTGTGCTCCTCCTTGGTCTTAGAATAAATTAGAATGTCATCAATGAATACAATAACAAACTTGTCCAAATACTCGTGAAACACCCTATTCATAAGATCCATAAAGGCTGCCGGTGCATTTGTCAAACCAAAAGACATAACCAAAACTCAAAATGTCCATACCTAGTACGAAAGGCAAGTCTTTGGGATATCTTCGGATTTAACCTTCAGTTGGTAATAACCGGATCTAAGGTCAATCTTAGAGAAAACTTTTGCACTCTAAGCTGGTCAATAAGTCATCAATTCTCGGTAGGGGATACTTGTTTTTGATAGTTAGCTTATTTAATTCCTATAGTCTATGCACATACGCATTGATCCATCTTTCTTTTTGACAAAAAGGACAGGTGCACCCCACGGCGAAAAGCTTGGGCGTATGAACCCTTTCTCTAATAGTTCTTCCAACTGTTCTTTAATTCTTTAAGCTCTGTAGGTGCTAGTCTATAAGGATTCTTAGATACAGGCTCGGCGCCTGGGTAAACATCCACAACAAATTCAATTTCCCTATCTGGTGGCAAGCCAGGAAGGTCATCTAAGAATACTTCAGGAAATTCTTGAACAACCAAGACATTTTGGGGACTTGATCTTCCTAAATGTTGTGTGTCTAAACGCTGGCCAAAAAGCACAAATACTCCCTGCATGGGGTGGGTCTACTATTTATAGAAGACATCACGGTCATTTCCTTGCTCTTCTTCAGAGCTTGAAAGGTATGCTTCAAACTACCAGGGGGTTGGAAACTAACTATTCCAGTCCTACAATCGATTATGGCGTGGTGATTTAAACAACCAGTCCATTCCTAGGATTACATCAAATCCCGTTATATCTATAACAATTAAATCAGCAGATAGGTTTTTGTCCCCTACTAATACCATGCAATTATGCAATACATGATTGGAATGCAAATGCTCACCAGAGGGTAAAGCAACATTGAATACATGCCTAGAAGGGGTGGATTGTACTTCCAACTTATCAGCAAAGTAGACGCAACAAAGGAGTGTGTTGCGCCTGAATCTAGCAAGGTAAAAGCAGGCATAGAATTAACCAATATAGTACCTGACACAACAGCAGGCTGGTCTCCTTCTCTCGACTCCATCATAGAAATATTCTCGGCTTTATTTTAGCAGGGCCACTCTTCAACGTTGGGCAGTCTCTGATGACGTGGCCAGTCTTATTACAGTTGAAACATCGAAGGACTCTGGGCTTCGGGCAATCCTTAACGAATGTCCAAACTCCTCACAGTTATAACACTTACCAGTCCCAAACCTACACTCGCCCAGGTGATTTTTCATACATTTCATGCACTGAGGAAACTTCTCGGCATCCGGTACCTTCTTTCCAGAACCCTGACTACCCTGGCCTCCAGCAGGCCTCTTTATCCCTCTCTGCTGGTGGGGCTGAAAGAACTTTCGCGGGGCTTCCTTTGGTCAGCACACTTCATTTCAGCTTCTTCTGCCTCCAATGCAGGTAGACACTACTTCGCTGAATGACAAGCCTTTAATGCCTGAGTACTTCACTCCTCTGTAAATCTCTGGCTTTAGACCTTGCAGGTATTGAAACACTTTATCCTCATTTCTATGAACGAGGTATCCAGCAAACCTTGACAGAGACTCGAATTGCCTGTTGTACTCTGCCACAGACCCAGTCTGCTTCAAACTCAAAAACTCAGCCTTCTTTGCGTTCTGGACAGTGGTGCTAAAATATTTCTCATAGAAGACTTCCTTGAATTGCGACCAGGACATGGTTGCAATATCGGTGGTGATCTCCAGCGACTCCCACCAAAGTTGTGCATCCCCTGCTAGATGAAACGTTGCCAAAATGACTTTCTCTCCGTCTCCAACATTGGCACATCTGAACATGCTCTCAATCTTTCGAAGCCATTCCTCAGCAACAATCGGGTTAGATGACTTTCCATCAAATGTGGGTGGTTGCAGCCTACGAAATCTATCCCCTGAATGCTCATTGACGTGACCTGAATTGGCACTTCCTTGTGTTTCCCGACTCAATAACACACCTAACTGGTCAGATTGCTGTCGCACAATGTCTGTCTGCTGACGCATCAACTCCGTCAGCTGTCTAATTACCCTTGAATCTTCTTCACTCCTCAAGTTCGGCATCTCCCTAGGTACTCTTGGTCTCCCTGGTCGTCTAGCCATTTGTCTAAGGTTCAGCACAAAGTTATCTATACTCATAAACATCTTATAACTAAAGCTAACATAAACACTTACAGTTGTTGGAGTACTTTCATGCGACGATTGGCACTGATGAGTAATCTTCTGAACGGTTTAGCAGCATGTCTCTGATACCATACTGTAACGCCCCGAATTATCTAAACCCGGTTCGCTACACTTCACTCTACCATGACTAAGAAATTTCGGATAAATTTTTAAAACTTCATTCGACATTCAAAATTTGACGTTTTCTAAACATTCAAAACATTTGAAAACTTTGCAGCGGAAAATCATTTAAATCAACAATGAAGTTAGACAAACTGTAGAAAATATTGTTGGGGTGTTTAACGGAAATGTTGAAGTCATCCGCCGACGACAAGGTCAACGAAAGAAGCAGAAATAGAAAACCGAAGACTTCTGCCGATGACGTCAGCCGGAAGGAATGAAAACAAAAGACATCACTCGGTAGGCTTCATCTACCGATGACGTGTACAAACAACGCACACCCTCTGCCGATAACGTCTACACAGCTTCTCTCTCGACTTCTTCTGCCGATGAAGTCATCGTAACTCCATATACCACTTCATCTGCCGATGAAGTCAGTATGACTTCATCTGCCGATGAAGTCGGCGCAATTTCATCTCCCAACAGACAAACGCACGACATCTAACGATAACGACAATATGTCCCTTTCCGATAGAATTAAAACACGCACTACATCTTCCGATTCTCTAAACGACAAAATCACTTAACTCCCTCGGACTGCACCTGCCGATCACTACACAACAAACTTAATACTCTACATCTTCCGATCGAATAGACTACATCTGCCGACACGTGCTTCTCACGTGACTTTTTAAGACATCTACCGATAGACTTTCATCTTCCGATAGACATCAACACGACTTCCTTCATCCGAATGCAATAAACCTCTACACATATCCACTGATACAGAATTATTCGACTCCTACCAATGGACTAAACAACATATCTATAAACCAAGAAAACTTCGACTATCAACCAGACTTAAACATTTACCAAAAATCCATTCGTAACACTCCAAGTCATTGTATTGATAAAAATATCAGTAAGAACATGAAAATCAGAAATTCTCAAAAGGAAACGGAATCGAACAGCTGTAGCCTCATTTAATAAAAACTCAATGTATTCAGATTAAATCATTATCCACTAAACCTCCTCATCTGTAGACAACATGCTAAACCGCCTCATCAGTTACCAAGTTGAAGCCTGAATGCACTCCTTCAACATCCTCTACTCCTTAACATGATCAGGGGACACACCTGCTAACTCTTCTTCGCCTACATCACAAAACTCATCTATTAGCCTAATGCTAAGCAAGTAAAGCAATATATTTATATATGTACAGTAATGCTGAACTTAAACTCCTAAACATGCAGTTTCTACTTTCTCATCTCAGTGGCATACACGTTCATTCACAACTTGATCTGATCCCATGGTTCCCTTGGGAGTGGGATCAATTCTCCCAATGTCTACATCCTCCTACTTAATTAAGGGGCAGATGAATTCCCTTAACACTTGATCTGATCCCATGTTTCCCTTGGGAGTGGGATCAATTCTCCCAATGTATAAATCCCTTCATAAGTTAAGGGGTGGATTAGCTCCCTTAATAGTTTGTCTGTCGCATACAGTTCATACCTTACCATTCCTTACATGAAAAATCATTTTCGTAGTTTTTAATAAATCATGATGCATGGATAACAGAAACATACAATCACGCACAAACCTACTGTTTTGTGATGTAGGCCCGAAGGCACAAGCAATACTTTACTTACCTGGATTCCTAGCAAATGCTCGGTTAAGAGCTACTTCGGGGGTTTGTTCACCTATATTCATAAACAGAATGTTAAACCTTAATCTAAGCTATTCAGAAATCTAAGGAGTTGGTTTGACATTTCTATTTATCTAACATTATCGATTCTGCTCTAACCATCAAGCAGAATCTCTCACTCGCAACATTATCAAAATGCATACATTGGGATCCTTAAGCTACCTAGGTACTAAAATCAGCAATTAATCGAATCTAAACTCACCTTGGTTGGAGGAATCAGTGAGGAAATCGCCTAAAGAGTTCTGCTGGGTTGAGCTGAAAACCGAGAGTGAAATGAGTATGACGGCTATACCTCATTCAATCTTTCCTTAAATATGTTATCCATAACATAAATTGACAATTACCCTTATGCCCTCACTTAGTTACTTATTAACCTAATTGATTTTACCCCGAATTTTATTCTATAAAATTCACACTTAGAAGATTAATAGGTTATTTTAATTCTAATAAACCGGGTGTTACACTTAGTTCCTGGAGGTCATGGATTCGAGGGCTGGGGAGGGCAAGAATTTTTCCACCTGGGGGAAAAATATCATGAGTATGGTCTGCGGATCCTCTTGGTGGTAGGGGCTAGGCTGGCGGCTACGGGCCGCACGATCTAGCTCGCGGATCCCGCTAGTGTGTGTGCCGAGCCGGGTCGTTACAGAACAAATAGTTAAGATTTCATGGGAGGGCAAACTTTGAATATAAAAGTGGTAGTTGAGGGTTGTCCAATGGAAAGTCGACACGTGGCGAAGCTTATTGGAGAAGCTTCTACAAACACAACCCACTAACCCTCCCTTATTTTTTTCTCCCTCTCCCACGTACTCTCTCTTCTCTTATTCTCCCTCTCTTCTCTCTTTAATCGGCGAAAGCTCCAGCCAACCTCCTCTCTTCTTGTCACTCTCCTTTAAGTTTCTTCCTCCATTTTGAAGATTTAGTGGTAAGGGTTAAGTTGTGTTGGAGTGGGTTTTAGTTATTAGCTATGGATGATGATTTTTGTGGAGAATTTCTCATGGGTTTTTGTCAAATGCTATCCCATGAAAATTCTTCCCTCTTGAAGGTTCCCACGATTTTCCTCCATTTCCTTAAAGATTGAAGGTAAGACAACTCTCTATGCCTATTACTTATGGATTGAGTTGGTAAATAGGTTGATAATTTGAGTCATTGGTTAAGAATTTTAGTAGAATTTGGATGTGTGAGAGTGACGCATAAAAATGTGGACCAATTGCTCTAAATTGTTGCTCTTAAATAGTATACATTAATTGTGGATGGACATGTGATGCATTGGAATGATTGTTGGAATTTCATTGGTTATGCAAGGAATGGGGAACCTTTTATTCAATTTGGATATTGGATTGATAATCGTGGGTTCAAATTTTAGAGAGTTGGCATATTGTGATTTGAGCCTTGTTGTTAGTTTTTTGAGTTTTGGGGGAAACCGCACAATACAAGGGAAACGATTCTGAAATTTTAGGGTGTTTAGTGAATAGTTGAATTGGTTCTAGATTGATTTATTTAGGGTCGATTTTAATGTCGGAGTGTGAAATGTTTTAGGTGGTGACGATTTGAGGACGGTGCACGCGAGTTGCTAAAGATTTCTAGGAAAGTTAATGTTAGGTGTTCGGCCTTTAAGGCCCATCACAAGGGTACTAGGGTGTTTGGTTGGAGGAATGTCCTTGATGTATTGTGACTTGTTTGAGGCTAGGTGCTATTGGTAGTATATGTAGGTTGTTTAATTGTTCAATTGTAAAGTTTTTCCCTTTTTAGCAGATTATGTACGTTGTGGAGGATTATGATTCATGTTATGTGTAGATGTATGTGTATTATGCTCATGCATCATGTGTTCTAAAAAAAGGCATACAAAAGGGTTTTACATGCATGTTTTATGTAAAAAGAAACAAGAGTATAAAACGAATATAATGGTTAAGTTGCAGGTATGGTTGAATATGGTTATATTCGTCCACTTTGGTGGTCTATGTTTGTCTACTTCGGTGGACCATGTTATGTTATGTGCTTACTCCCCAAGTAAATCGTCCTTAACCTATGTTAAGTGAAAGTAAATGTAAAGCAAAAGAACATGTTTTTATAGAATCATGCATTCATGAGCATTTTTATGCATTAGTGCACCTTTTACTAAGCATTAGGCTTATAGTGTGAACCTTGTGATGTAGGTGACGAGATCAAAGGTGAGGAAGTTCAACCCCAAGTCGATGTATAGGCCCGGTTGGTGAAAGGTGTTCGTGGCGGACGTTTTGTGCTTGGAGAGGCTATTTGACCCGTGGGGCATGTCCAAGTGATTTTTTTTTTTGTTAAATGTCCATAAACTTGAAGGTTTAAGTGTTTTGTAATCCCATCATTTTGACGATATATGTGGATGACTCTGGGATTTATACCGTAATGGAGTATTTCGATAGGTTAAGAGTTTTTTTTAAAACTATATGTTTCTTAAAAGATTTTGAGTCATGTGATGGAAGTATGTATGGACAAAAAAGAGGTATGTTTGAGTTGTTCTTTCATGTATGCTTTAGGTTGGGAAAAATGTGGTTTGTCTCGACGATTTGTGTCATGGGAGAATTATTGATTTAAAAAGGGGCGTGTTTTGAAGGAAGTTTGATGATGTCGTGGGTCAAGAAAGGTTTATTGAGGTTTAGGTAAGTTTGATGAAGTGTTATTATGTGAGAATTGATGTAGGAGTGAAAAAGGAAGAAGTGGTGTGAGTTGGTGCGCGCAGGGCAGCACGACTCGCGCGGGAGACGCGCAGCACGCGCTAGGCGTGCACAAAGCTCACTAAGCCGATCGGTCGCTGCAGGGGGCACGATCGATCGACCGGCTCATGTTTAAGAATTGAGGGGCGCAGGCAAAGCGCCAGCTGATCGATCGCCCCATGCGCACGATTGATTGGTGCCCGAAGTGAAACGAGAGAGGCGCGGACAGAGAGGCTACCAATTGATCGCCCTATGCGCGCGATTGATCAGTGACTGAAGATAATGCAAAGACTTCACCGGTAGAGAGCCCGCCGATAGGTCGCCGTGTCAGGGCGATCGATCGGCCCTTAGTTATGCACCGGATTAGCACAGCTTGAGCAGTCCAGGGAAGCGCTGCGACAGGGCGCAGCGAGCGAGCGCGCGCGTGTCACTCACAGGGCGCGTGGGATAAGAGTGCAATACGCGCACGCGAGCGCGGTGCGCACCTCAAGTTATGCAAGGGCTATTTTTTTGTTTTAAATTTTCAATGCTACTTCCTTCTAACTTTAAACGGGTCCTATTAAATACGTTTCAAGTACGTTTCCAACTATTTTTAAAGGGATTCAAAAGTCCAAAAATAGTTGTGAAGCCTTAAGGAAAAGTCGAAAAATTTTACGTCCAGAAATGTGTTTAAGTTCATGTAAGTCAAGTCAAGTCAAGTGGTAGCCTGCGAGGGCCGTTACATACTCTCTCTCTTCATATAGTCTTTGAGACTTGAATTCAAAATTTAATTGAAACTTTTGAATTATTCAAAATGAAAGAAGTGAATGAAGAATAATAATCACTATATGCTTTAATTTTAATCTTACCATCTAAACGTCATTATAAATTATTTGTTGATTGGTAGTACATTTATAATAGTCTTTAAATGATTAAAGTAATAGATCACTTGTACCGATTAACAAACAACTCGTAACCATTCTGTAACGCCCTCGAACCCGTTCTGGCTCGGTGCGCTACTTTGCTAACCCAACCCACGTTAAAACATGATTTAAAATAAGCTTAGACTCGCTAATTTCTCTTACTCCTAACCATTAAGCACCACAGCGTCCTTCTCGAAAATTTCGGCAAAGTAACGCCTGTAAATGGCGCCTCCAAAATGCTAACTACCTGCATAAAATCCAATCAAGAATATTCCTAATCTCCAACAATCAACCAGAATGAAGAAAATGCACAATATAGGGCGACACATCACCCTTAACTATAACTATATCCAACAAATACACGCATTTATAATACTACCAAATTACAAAACACCCATCCTCCGAAGACCATGGTTGAGTCGCCCCGACAACTGCCCGCACCGGCATGCCCCGTGCGTCTCCGACTGCTCCCAAGTCCTGACTCACTTGCTTAGCTCACCTGTAACCGCGTCGTTACCTACACCACAGAACACACACGCACACGTAAGCTTACGCTTAGCAAGTAGGGATTAACAAATACGACTAGATAAAATGCAAGCTACACACAACGCTGAATAAAACAACCAAACAACATAACGACACGAAACAAAACACAGATTTGCCCACATCAACGATGCCTTATTCTTTAATACAGCACGACAACGCAACACAATACCACAACACCACAACACCACAATGCAACTCAACAACCCGACTCAACACAACACGACAACATGACCAGACAATACTAGTTGCCCGCACCCGAAAGGATGCCTTACTCTTTAACACAGCACGACACAAAATGCAACTTCTACACTCACTGCTAGTTTCAATTACATTCTCCATTTATTAATCTTTTACCCGTGCATCTTTCATAAAGACCCTCCCGAGGTGCTCCACGAGCACTACTCCCCGGCGAGGCAACTCTATTCAGGATCACTTTGCATGCCTAATTGCCTCATTACCTTTAATGCTCACTCATCAAACCTGTGCTCACAACTCATGCTCACTCATCATCAAACCCGTGCTCACAACTCATGCCCACTCAATGCACAACATAAAATAACCACAACAACCAAACAATCACCAAACAACAACGAACAAACAACACCAACAACAACAACAAACAAACACCAAACAACAATAACCAAGCAATTCATTCCCACACTAATCAATATAAACCACAATAAGCAATTCATTCTCACACAACTCAATATAAACAACAAACAATGCAATCAACCTAACACATGCAGTTTCTAACACTCAGTTGTACTTATTTGCTGTTAGCCAGTCATCCTTCCTAGAGATCCCCTCGGGGTGCTACACACCAGCACCTAAACCCGACAAGGCACACTATTCGAGATGCATTTTACAATTCACTTTATCTGATTACGTTCATGCTCACAATGCGAAACACAATGCCAAACAACGCCACTAATTGTACCTAACGTGTTATACCATGATGTGTTCTTCAAATATGCAATACCACACGAAACCAACAACACAACGACGTACGTCTCTCGTAGAATTCCATTCTACTCGAGACACCCAGCGTACAGCTCACACCAGACAGCCAAAGCGTACATCTCTCACGAGACACAAAGCGTACATCTCTTACAAGACACAAAGCGTACATCTCTTACGAGACACCCATCATACATCTCTTACGAGACACAAAGCGTACATCTCTTACGAGACACCCAGCGTACATCTCTTACGCGACACAAAGCGTACATCTCTTACGAGACACCCATGCATTTCCTACTCACCATTCAAACCATGCATGTCCACAAAGCAAAGCAAAGCAACCAAACAAAGCAATACCCAACTCAAATGAAATAAATAACCAAACAAAGCAATGAAATAACCAACCAACCAAACAAAGCAATACTCAAACACCAAATGAAATAAACAACCAAACAAAGCAATGAAATAACCAACCAACCAAACAAAGCAATACTCAAACACCAAATGAAATAAACAACCAAACAAAGCAATGAAATAACAAACCAACCAACCAAACAAAGCAATATTACAACCCCAAAACAAGACAAAACAATAACACAACAAAATACAATACAAAGCAACCATACTAACAAACAAACAATTTCCTACCGTTCCATGGTGTAGGCCCGAAGGCAAAACACACATCCACTACTTACCTGGCATCCTAGCTCGCTGGGTTTGGCACATCACGTCACCTATGGCTCGACCTACGACAAATAGTCAAACTTTATTAAAATCAAACCTACATCCACCAATTACTCTCAAACTACTATTTCTAGCATAATCCAACAAAAACCTAACTAAACAGGCCACTAATTTGGGTTCGGTAAAAATCGACCCAAAACTTCGAACGCACGTAACTTTTGCGTCGGATATCGGAATAAAACGATTCCAGCGGCCACGTACTCCTCTAATAACCATAGTAATCTGCCAAAATGAATTTTAAAACAAACGACCGTAGCTAGGTCAAAATGGCAAAAACCCGAACTGCCCCTTAACCCGAAATTTCCCCTTTTCTAGTTTTTCATCAATTCTCATCCAATTCCTCACTAATCAACTACCCTAACATCCAATTAACATAATCTAACGAAAAACCAAGGTTTCACACAAGAAACCCGAAGCTCAGAGAAAGGGGTTCTCAGATTTTGGTTCAATCCGAGCTCCCTGTTGCTCGGCAATCTTTGCCGGCGTTGAGCTCGGCAATCAGACGCTAAGGGCAGCCAAAAACGGCCGGCGATCGGAGCTCTAGCAGCTCGGCGATCCCCAGCACAGACCGAACACAAAAACAGAGCAAAAACCAACGTACCGGGTCGGTTAGTGCGCGGAGTCGGCCGAAAATGCTAGCCCATGGTTCGCTGCCGTCGTCTGGCCGGAAACCGTCGGAAACCGCCGGTGAACGGCGCCGCGTCGCCTCCCCCTCTCCCCTGTTCTCCTCTCGGCCGTCGGGCTCGAGCTCGAACACAAACAACAGAATGGTTTTAACCATTCTGTTGTTTTAATTATTATTAATAATTATAATAATAATAATAATACTAATATTAATTTCTATTAAAACATTACTATACCGTTTTACTCTCTCGTTTTCGACCATTCGAATTTCGTTAAATCTCGTAAATTATACATTTCCCTAAATTGATCCTCACCCCATACTCGGCTTAATTTCTCCAATTAGAATACCCGAACATAAATCTAATTTAAATAATTCTAAGATCCATAATTTAATTAAATCTAAATTCGTGGGTGTTACACATTCCGTCAAATTTTAAAATTATTATGTAAATATAGCATAATTCATTGTAGCAAAAGTATCTTATGTACAAACCAAAAATTTGATTTTCAGTTCAAATGGAAAACTAAAAAATGTCCATTGTGCTACGCCCATTATGAATTAGACCTAATCTTAAAAGTTCATTACGTTGAAGCTTTTGAAATATTAAAAAACATAAAGATAAATAATCACTATATACTTTAATTTTAATCTTATGATATAAACGTTGCTATTATGCATTTTTCGTAGGTTGACATTACATTTTTATAATAGTCATTAAATAATTAAAGTAATAGATCACCTGTACCAATCAATAAACAACCCGTAAACATCAATCAAATTATAAAATTATTATGTATTTACAGCATAACTCATTGTAGTTGGACAGTATTTTTTGAAAAAATCATAAAAATTTGATCTTCGGTCCAAATGGAAAACTGAAAAAGGTCCATTTGTGCTAAGCCCATCATGAATTAGACCCAATCTTAAAAGTCCATTACAATGAAACAAGTGTCTGTGCTCTCTCCCAATTTGGTTTGCTAGCTACTTTTCAAATGAAGATTTAACTTAAGTGGGTTGCTTCCACGTGTCACGTGCCCATTGAACGTCTTATTGTCAACCATTGTTTTGTTGTAGACCCACGTGAAATAATTATGAAGTGACATTTCATGTTCAATATCATATCTTAAAATTAACATCTATGATTTATATTTACATCTCGCTCAAGATCTCACGGCAAATGAAAAACCAACAACTAATTGTTGAAATGGTTCTTTCTCAATAATCTATCAACTTTCATTTACCATTTATAGAACATTCAATAGTTAAAGCCAATTATACAATATTGTTATAGGTGGGACACTATATTTACGTGAAAAAACTCTTTCGCAAGATTCTAAAATATATATTATTTGACTAATGGCACATAAAATTTATATGAATTCTCTAAATACTTTCAGTACAATATTATTTGTTTTGGACCAGAATCCACACGAATTTGTTTTTAAAATCATCCCAAAAAGCAGTGTACTAGGTATGAATCAAAAATCTCTTTATAAAGCATTCAATTTTTATTATTTCAACTGACGTGGAATTGTGTACCACAATAGTATAGGTTGGACACGTTAATTTGTTTATGGTTTAGAGCAAAGAAGATTTTTGAAGTTGTTTTCGTTCTTAATTTCATAATTATTACAAAAAAATTCGTTCTTTTTTAATAAAAATAAGCAAGGTTGGCCATGTCAAAGGAAGGGTTACACCCAAAATTGATGGGGTGGTGACATGGGGCCATGGCGTATGCTTCGTCTCTGAACGAGGCGACAACTCTGCCGCCCTTGGTCTATCAATTTAAACTTAAAAAAGAAAGCAAGGGGGAACAACATTTCCAGCTTCATGCATCAGTTATTCTCGCCCACTCACTGCATTCTATAATGCAGAAACTTTTCCGGAAACACCACCACCAAGCGTTTTCTGTCGCCTGGGTGATGCCTCTGAGAAGGTGTTGGCGCTGTCAAGCTATGTGCTTGCGCTGGTGTGCGTTGAGAAGGGTTTTTCAAATATCTGATTGAGATGTGGAGAGAGAGAGAGCGAGATGACTGGTGCAAACAAAAAGAAGTAAAAGAAGCTCTGCAACAGCAATGGTGACAGAAACAGGAGGAAAAAAATGGTGGTCTGTGGAGCAGAAGCCATATCCATCTCGAGATTTTGATGGGTCATTCATGTCTTTCAAATCACGTAAGAGTTGGAGAAAATCTGACCCACCATGCATGATGATATCACCTCACTTTGGTTTCACTCATCAATTCAATCTTTAAGCGTTTCAGAATCTTAGCTTATCTGTGAGAGAGAGAGAGAGAGAGGACAATTATGAGAGTAGAAAATACTGCAGAATCCAAGGCAGTCGTATAATGCCATAACATTTCTACACATGGATGGCTACAAATCAGTCCTATAATTTCGCTGAGATTTAAAAAAAAAAGGAAATAAAAGGAACGAGCGAAGAAGAAAACACGAGGGCACGAATAAAAAACAATGAGGAGTTGGTGAGCTGCAAATTAATGGCGAATGTCAATAACGCGTACGGTATCCAAATCATGTTTCTTTATGATACTGATTGCTACATGGCTACTCAATTTGCTTTTACAGTCGAATGATTATCATTTTCAAAAGTTTGATGTGGTTCAGATGCTTCTTTTCTCATCTTGAATGGCGATAAAGCCACTTGTAATATTCATGTCATCATCCTAACAAACTTGAAGTCAACAGCACCACAGATAGCGTCTCTTTTTATGTCGGTCTGTCAAGCAATTCGTCATTTAATTGTTCATTATTAGACATAATTACGTCTCGTTCCTTTAAAGCTATATACAAACTGTAATGTCTTGACTCAGGAGGAACTCCAGACAGGATAAGAAACTATCCGATCCAAAAGAGAACCGATCTGACCATCCTTAGTTATTTCATATTGCAGTAAAAATTTTGTAATAGTCAAATATAAACGTAGAGGCAAAGCCAAATATCGTTAGGTAGAGTAAGAGTAATTGATCATTGAATATTGTCCCAATTCAGGTCTTGTTCCGCACTTAAATGAATAACTCAAACCCTTAATTAGTTTGTAGTGGGAAATCTCAATGACATAATTGTTTCTAGTAACTCACTAGGGATTTGAAACCCTTAGTACAATGTTCCGGGTGTAGCAGGAAAAGAAGATGTACATGAAACGTTGTTTAGACAAAAGTTCCCTTTCTTGGCCTAACTCGCTGAGGGATCAACAAGGGTGTGATTTAGTGACACGGGGTCCTCTAGGAAAAGGATCCGTGTTCAAACCCACAAAAGATGAGGAAATGTGCTCGGGTGCAAATGATGCTCTAAACCGGAAATAAGGAAAGAAGAAGCTAAAATAAAATGCAAGAAAATAAACAATGAATTAAGATGCTATGGCCGAATATGACATGGAGAAATGAGAGTGTGAAATGTAAAGAAAAATAAGGAGAAAGAGATGAAGAAGAGAGGTTATGAATGAAATGAAAATGCAATGCAAAAATAGAAAGAAAATGATATAAAATAAAAGTGAGGGTGTGTGAGTAATGAAGCCGAAAATAAAGGGTGATGTTGTGTGAACGTGATAGCAATAAAAATAAAAGAAATACCCTTTGAGGTTCCGTAGAGCGATCTTACGGGTTAAGCTCTCAGAAAAATGTTTCCCGGGAGGAAAACGACCACCGTAGGCTGGGGATTTTCGTCCTTGATCCGACTCCCAATGGAGAAGGTGAGGGAATGAGTAAGAGCTATCCTAGCAACCCAAGCTAGGTTAGCAATGGAGGGCCTCTCCACTTGGTTCAAGAAAAAAAAAGAAAAACTCTAAGGAAACCACCTTGAGAGAATAGGGAAATAGTAGTGTATTAATTGGCAAAAAGTTGTTTACAAACACCAATCCTATGCTTAAATAGAAAATCCTAGGGTGGATGATTAGGGTTTCCATAAGGATGAATGAATGGTGGCCCTTGGATGAAAAAGGATGGATGACCAAGATCAAGGCAAACAAGCACACATCCTAGGGAGGAGATGAATGTCATGCCTAAATGGATCAATGGAGGGAATCTTGCCACATCATCAATCCATGTTGCCACTAACTCTTGTACCTGCAAAATCATACCTTTAAATGTGGACTCTTCTTTGGGTCATGGCTTCCTTTGAGCTTGATCTTGTGAAGGCCTTTTTTCTTTGAATAATTGGTTGAATTTCTTCAACCCAAATCCACCACCATACATCTAGTCCTAACCACGCAATCTAATGCATGAAATGCAATTATAAAATCCTTACAATAAAGGCAAATGTATGCCAATGAGTTTTAAAAATTAAAATTACAAATTAAGGCCCGGGAAGACAAATTCCCATAGGGCTGCAAGAAAGCTCCGAGTGAATGCTCCAATGAATGATGTGACAAGGCTTCTCTACGTCCTCTGATGTCGGCTCCCAAGTGAAGTCCATGATGTGATCAAAACCTGCAAAAAGAGACAAGTCATTAGAACATTGAACGATTAAATTTTGTGCCCGAGTTTGTGATCTCGTAACGGGCCTCCGAGGCATGTCATTTAGATGGATCAAGAGAATATCAGGTTCGTTGTGGACTGAAAGTGACGAAGAAGGAGAGAGCAGGTAGCCGTGGTGAATCCGAATGCATGAAGCCATTTTAGATAGGACAAGACAACTTAGAAAGAGTAGAACGTTGTCACAACCTAGTGTAGGATTTGCTTTATAGGAAACCGAAATCACCATTTTTACAATTACAAACAAATTGATTGATTAAAGAGGGACAATGCTAAGATGACATCAAGGAGAATGTTGTGGTGCCCAGAGTGTAGGAAGCTCTAAAGGTAAGTTCAAGTCAGAAACATAGCGGGGTTCTGAAGCTTAGGAGAGAATCCAACAGTGACCTCATATAGTATAATAATAAAGATTCAATAACTATGCTTAATATAAAATAAAAATAAAATATAACAAAGTAGGTAATCTGATAATAGTCTAACCAAACAAAGATAAAACTCCCAAAATATAATAAGGCTAAGAAAATGGAACTCGAGCCTACTCCTGCGTTGGTTGCGGAGTATCTTCCCAACTAAGACCTTAGATAGACTAGTCAATTAGTTGAATTGACTAAACTCAGTAGGGATTTGTGTTATACACCGAGTTTTAAATAAAAATATGTGCGCATGTTAGATGAAATCACATAGTAAAATCGAGAGCAAAAACGTCAGTCGAACAAGTGCCAAAGTAACCAATTATACTATGGTACATAACAAAAATAGGTCACTAATATATAAATATAAAATTTCAGTGAAAATATAGTCACTAACAAACTTCAAACATATTATGTCATAGGCATATACATTAAGAAAGGCAATATTTGGCGATTACAAAGCCACGAATTACCATGATCAGGTTTATGGTCTTACACTTAAGGAGAGAATACAGTTAATTGTCTCATTTAGTTTACAAACAAACAAACACATTCTATAATGGTCAAATGTGTGTAACACACAAAAACTCCCCACTCAAGTAAATCAAGCTCAATTCACAAGACTGAGTGGATCAATATCTCAAAATGATAAATATGCATACTAAATAAATCATGATCGTGAAAACATAGATATAGTATAAAAATCAGTGTGTTTAGACGACAAGTCAAGTACATAAAAGATGAGAACTCAAAATAAGTTTTATAAAACAATGTATGCACTGCTGAGTACAATAAATAATTCCTTACCTTGAATGGAGTATCTACAAATACCGAGATACAAAAGTCTCAAACTCGGGACATTTAAACAGTTAATCTTCAGAACCTAATAAAACATACCAGCATTAATAGACTTTTAAGACCTTCAAAAAGTTTGCTGGAACCCATAACGGGAATAAGAACCAATTCAATAACTTAAGAAATAATTCCACGAAAAATCAGGCTAAAAAACATGTCTTCATCAACTGGAAAACTGTCCGGTTGTCTGAACTAGTCGACCATAAAAATTGCCGCAATTGTTGGCCATACACTCGCACGAGTATGAGGGATCCCAATCGTTCTTGTTTAGACGACTGAACTAATTGTTCAGAATTCTGGTTTGACCAGCCGATCAAACAATCTCCCGAGCCTATGCTCTGAGCATCCACTGCGCCAAAAAACTACCCTTCAACTTCGAAAAACTTGACCTTCATCTAATAATCCAACTTTAAAATATTATAAATTGATTTTAAACTTCAATTTCAGCGAGAGAGATAGTGTGTGTGTGTGTGTGTGATAACCCTAGTTAAGATTACCTATAATAATCAAAATTAAAATATGTGATATAGAAGCGATATAAACCACTTCCTATGATAAAAATGGAAATTGTTTATTGGAACACATGTGAGTGTAAATTCTATAACAAATTCTATAGTGCTCAGATAATTCTCAAAAGTTTCAGTGTCAAATTAGAAACACAGAAAAAGAGAATGAATTTGGAATTAAAGCAATTGGGAATATGCAATAAAAGTTATAAAATTTTAAAGTTTATTTATATTAGCTTTTAAAACTGTACTATTTTGGTAAATCACTTTAAATTGAATTTTATATTGAAAATTTGGAGAAAGTCATTGAAGAGAAAATGTTCCTAACATCTTGAAATTTGTGGCTATATAATAAAATAAACAATCAATGAGGTGCTGCCATATGTCACACAAGGATTAGTGACTAATTGTCAGGACCCGATTCCTTCCCCAGAGCCGGACCCTAACGGGTTTTATAGGATTCTCGAAGTGGGAAGAAACTTTCGAACGAAATCAAAGAATCAACATGCATGGATTGTGTAACGCCCCGAATTCTCTGAACCCGGTTCGTCACACAAAACCCGTACACGAACTAAAAACTTCATTCATAATTTAAAATTTTGCAGCGGAATTAATTTAAGTAACTTAGAGTTAAACAAAACCATAAAGTGTTTGGATAATCAGATAAAATGTTCGAGATAAATCGACCAAAAGAAATAAAGGTTTAAATCACAAAACACTATTACATCTGCCGATGAAGTCAACATGACTTCATCTGCCGATGAAGTCAACATGACTTCATCTGCCGATGAAGTCAACATGACTTCATCTGCCGATGAAGTCAACATGACTTCATCTGCCGATGAAGTCAACATGACTTCATCTGCCGATGAAGTCAACATGACTTCATCTGCCGATGAAGTCAACATGACTTCATCTGCCGATGAAGTCAACATGACTTCATCTGCCGATGAAGTCAACATGACTTCATCTGCCGATGAAGTCAACATGACTTCATCTGCCGATGAAGTCAACATGACTTCATCTGCCGATGAAGTCAACATGACTTCATCTGCCGATGAAGTCAACATGACTTCATCTGCCGATGAAGTCAACATGACTTCATCTGCCGATGAAGTCAACATGACTTCATCTGCCGATGAAGTCAACATGACTTCATCTGCCGATGAAGTCAACATGACTTCATCTGCCGATGAAGTCAACATGACTTCATCTGCCGATGAACATATGTCACACAAGGATTAGTGACTAATTGTCAGGACCCGATTCCTTCCCCAGAGCCGGACCCTAACGGGTTTTATAGGATTCTCGAAGTGGGAAGAACTTTCGAACGAAATCAAAGAATCAACATGCATGGATTGTGTAACGCCCCGAATTCTCTGAAACCCGGTTCGTCACACACAAACCGTACACGAACTAAAACTTCATTATAATTAAAAATTTTGCAGCGGAATTAATTTTAAGTAACTTAGAGTTAAACAAACCATAAAGTGTTTGGGATAATCAGATAAAATGTTCGAGATAAATCGACCAAAGAATAAAGGTTTAATCTGCCGATGAAGTCAACATGACTTCATCTGCCGATGAAGTCAACATGACTTCATCTGCCGATGAAGTCAACATGACTTCATCTGCCGATGAAGTCAACATGACTTCATCTGCCGATGAAGTCAACATGACTTCATCTGCCGATGAAGTCAACATGACTTCATCTGCCGATGAAGTCAACATGACTTCATCTGCCGATGAAGTCAACATGACTTCATCTGCCGATGAAGTCAACATGACTTCATCTGCCGATGAAGTCAACATGACTTCATCTGCCGATGAAGTCAACATGACTTCATCTGCCGATGAAGTCAACATGACTTCATCTGCCGATGAAGTCAACATGACTTCATCTGCCGATGAAGTCAACATGACTTCATCTGCCGATGAAGTCAACATGACTTCATCTGCCGATGAAGTCAACATGACTTCATCTGCCGATAGAAATGGGTCTAGATCTATCGATTAGAAATAGGATAAATATGCCGATGCCGTTACTGAAGACATCATCCAATAGAAATTGGATACACCTACCGATAGACATCTCCTTCCGGTAGGTTCAAACTACTCAACTTCTGCCGATAGAATGCATCTACCGACAGATAACAAAACACATCCCATCTACCGATAGATTCAGGGCGACATTCTGGCTACTCCTAATTATACAATATAACTCCATTTATGAAAAAGAATCTATTTGCCTTACTGAAATCACTCAGAAAAGGATTCAAACCCATGTATTGCTTAAAATCCAACAAGTGCAAATCTTCAAACCTCAGCGGAATGCCATTATCAAATAATAAAACTCAATTTGTTCAAAACGCTGAAATCACTACTGTTATGAAAACTCGATCCATCTAAAATAAAGCATTGATAATAAAACCTTCACTCCAACAGACATCAATTAAATTGCCCCATCAGCTGCCAGAACATTGTGTGGATGCACTCCTCCAACCCAACTATCCTTCTGTGAACTCAGTAAACACACCTGCTAAAGCTTCTTCACCTACATCACAAAACTCATCTATTAGCCTAATGCTAAGCAAGTAAAGCAATAGTGAAATGAAATACTGAATCATAAATTCCTAAACATGCAGTTTCTACTTTTCTCATCTGTAGCACCCGACTTTATTTAAATCAAATGACTGATCAATCAATTAAGTGCATTTCGTGGTTGAGTTTGAGTGAAAGATTATTAGGTTAATGAGTGAGTAAGTAAGGGTAATATGGTAATTAGAATTTATTAGTGGATAACCTATTTAATGAAGAATTTATGGAAGTAGCCGCCACTATTCACTCTCACTCTCACTCTCGGATTTTAGCTCAAGTCACCAGAGCTCTCCCAGCGATTTCTCTCCGATCCCATTCGCGGATCTAGGTGAGTTTCTACCTCGATTTCTACTGATTTAGTATCTGAAGACAATAGCGTGGAGGATTGTAGTTGTGTATTTCGTATTTTATTCTGAATGTGAGTGGTTTCGAGTTTAGCATAGAACCATGAATGCCGAGCGATTAGAACTCCCAACTATCCCTTAGGTTTCTTTGAATGCTGTGGAATGAGGTGTAGAAAGGACTGGCTTAATGTTCTGTTTATGTTCTAGGTGAGAAAGGTCCCGAAGAAGCTCCTAGCCGAGCACCCGCCAAGAATCCAGGTAAGTAAAGTTTGTTTGTGCCTTCGGGCCTACATCACAAAACAATAGGTGTCATGCATGTTTGTATGCTTATTTTCAGTTGTCATGCATCATGTTTTTGAAAGACTACGAAAATGTATTTTCATGAAACGGTATGGCATGTGTGAGCAGGATGAACAGAACAACTGTTAAGGGGGATTAATCCGCCCCTTAACTGAGAACAGAGGATTGAGGTTTTGGGAAAAATGATCCACTTCCCAATCCTACAGGGGGATCAGATCAGTTAACTGTTAAGGGAATTAATCCGCCCCTTAATTGAGATCAGAGGATGTATGCTTTGGGGGATGACTGATCCACTTTCCCATCGTACAGAGGGATCAACAGAGAACAAATTTGAATGCAACTGAGATGAGAAAGTAGAAATTGCATGTTTAGGGAAAATTATTGTGTCATCGATTCATTTCATCCATTGCTTTACTTGCTTAGCATTAGGCTAATAGATGAGTTTTGTGATGTAGGTGAAGAAGTTACCGAAGGTGTGTTTACAGAACAGTTTGAAGACTAGGCTGGTTGGGGGGAGCTCATCCATGCATCGGTTGGGCAATCTGTTGAGGCGGTTTAATCAATGGTTGTATGTGTTAGGTTGAGAATACTGGTTTCAGATTAGCAATTTCTGAGTATTTTAGTGACTATGGTTTGAGTTTGGTTAAAAATGATTTTTTTTTAGATTTTACTGGAAATGACGAATTGATGGTTTAACTGTGTTTTGCTGATTTGATTAGTGTTTTCATGAAAATTTGGTTGTCTGAAGGTTTTTAGTCGATTTTACGAGTCCTTCCGGTAAGTAGTGATGTCCCTTGTTTAGGGTGATTACTTTGAATCTACCGGTAGATGCTGTCTATCGGCAGATGTAGCGTGTTTTGTCATTCTGTTGGCAGATATAGTCCATCGGCAGATTAGAGTACATTTTAATTCTATCGGAAGGAGTCGTATTGTTGTTATCGGTAGATGTCGCGTGTTTGTCTATCGGAAGATGGAGACGCGTTATTTGTGTTGACCTCATCGGCAGATGAAGTTGTGTTGACTTCATCGGCAGATTGAGTCGTGTCGACGTCATCGGTAGATGCAGTCTACCGAGTGGAGTCCTTGTTTGCACACGTCATCGGTAGAAGCATGTTACTGCTCCTTCCGTTGACTTTATCCATCGGCAGAAGCGCTTGACTTCTGCGACTTCTCCAGTATCCCATGGTTTGAAACTTTATTCTCTATTTGTCGATTGCCTTTTAACCCTCCAAACGATGATTTATAGTTTTGTTTTAACTCCATTGCTAATAAAATGATTTCCGCTGTAAGATTTAAATATTTTAAGATTTTAGTTTATGTCAAAAGTGAAGTTTTAAAATATACGAATGAGGTTTTTAGTCTTGAGTAACGGATCGGGTTCAGATAACTTGGGGCGTTACATCATCTCAGTTGCATATTCATCGTTTCTGTACAGATCCCCCTGTGAAATTGGGAGTTGGATCATTTCTCCCAAAGTATAAATATCCACTGGCTCGTTAAGGGTTGGATTAATTTCCCTAACAGCAAATCTGATACTCATAACTGTTCAGATCCCCCTGTCGGATTGGGAAGTGGATCACTTTTCCCAAAACCTCAATCCACTGGCTTATTAAGGGTTGGATTAATTCCCTTAACAGCAAATCTGTTTCACGTACTGTTTCAATCTGTTCATTCCTTGCCGATTCAAAATCATGTAAATTCATTTTCGTACATTTCAAAATATGATGCATGACAACTGGAAATAAGCACACGAACATACATTAATCCTACTGTTTTGTGATGTAGGCCCGAAGGCACAAACAAACTCTACTTACCTGGTCTCTTGGAAATCGCTCGGTTTCAACTACTTGAAAGCCCTGTTCACCTAGTGTCATAAACAGAACACTAATCAGAACTTCACTAAATCTCATCCCACACCATTGACGAATCTAAGGAGCTAGCTTAGAACTTCGGGCCATCGCACATTCTTGGTTCAGCACTAAACTCGAACTCAGCTCACTCACAGCATTCACCAAGTTACACACGCATTGCACTCCCGCTATCTACTCACTATAATATCGAGAAGATGAATGGAAAACTTACCTAGGTCGAAGGTGAATCTCGCGAGGAAGATCGCCTAGAGAGCTCGTCTGCCTGAGTTGAAACCCGAAGAGGAAATGGTATGAAATGGTGGCGGCTACAGTGCATTAAACCCAACCCTCTTCCCTTAAATACGTTATCCACTCTTTGAAAATTGCAATTTACTCTAATGCCCTTTGCCAAGTTATTTAATAACCCTACTTAATTTATTGACTAATAAAGTGTATTTTATTAATAATAAAAGAGCTGGTTCGATAGGGCCGGGTGCTACAATCTACCCCCCTTAAAAGAATTTTGTCCTCAAAATTCAGTACCTGAATAACTCCGGATGTTGTTCCATCATGTCTTGCTGGCGTTCCCAAGTTGTCTCCTCCATGTTCTGATTGCGCCATAAGACTTTCACTAGTGGAACCTCTTTGTTGCGCAATATCTTCACTGCATGGTCTAATATCTTTACTGGTCTCTCTTCATAGGCAAGGGTAGGATGAATCTCAAGGTCTTGCTGTTCCATGACTTGATATGGACTCCTAATGCATTTCTTCAACATAGACACATGGAACACACTGTGTATTCCATCCATAGATGCCGGTAGTTGCAACTGATAGGCTGCTCTCCCAACTCTCTTCAGAATAGTGAACGGTCCAATAAACCTAGGGTTCAACTTTCTTCTCTTTCCAAATCTCACAACTCCCTTGAAAGGTGACACCTTAAGAAAAACTTCATCACCTACCTCAAATTCCAGTTCCTTTCGTCTTTTGTCTGCATAGCTTTTCTGTCGGCTTTGAGCTGTCAGGATTCTTTGACGGATAAGAGCAATCTTCTCTACTGTCTGTTGCACAATTTCAGGACCAATCAATTGTGCCTCCCCATCTTCGTCCCAATACAATGGTGATCTGCACTTCCGTCCATATAATGCCTCGTATGGTGCCATACCTATGGTTGCTTGAAAACTGTTGTTGTAAGAGAATTCTACTAAGGACAGGTACTTGTTCCAAGAACCTTGAAAATCCAATGTGCATGCACGAAGCATATCCTCCAGTGTTTGAATGGTTCTTTCAGATTGTCCATCAGTTTGAGGGTGGAAAGCTGTGCTAAAATTAAGTTGTGTTCCCATAGCCTTATGCAAACTCCTCCAAAACTTAGATGTAAATCTAGAGTCTCGGTCTGAAACTATAGAGCTTGGAACTCCGTGCAGTCTGACGATCTCTTGCATGTACAATTCAGCTAGCTGATCCATCGAGTAGGTTATCTTTATAGGCAGAAAATGAGCTGACTTGGTTAGACGGTCAACTATCACCCAAATTGCATCATGTTCCTTAGCTGTCCTAGGTAATCCAACAACAAAGTCCATCGTTATTTGTTCCCATTTCCATTCGGGAACTGGTAAGGGTTGCAATGTCCCTGAGGGTCTCTGGTGTTCAGCTTTGACTTGCTGGCAGGTCAGACATGACTCTACATACTTCGCCACACTTCTTTTCATACCTGGCCACCAGTAATACTGCCTGAGATCTCTGTACATCTTTGTACTCCAAGGGTGGACAGAGAATCCGGAAGAGTGAGCTTCAGAAAGAATTTCCTCACGAAGCTCATTATTGGCAGGAACAAACCACCTATTTCTAAACTTAAGGATTCCATCGGTAGAATGACTAAATTCTGACTTGTCCGTAGAATCCATGCTTGACTTGTACCCGATACATTCATCATCATTTGTCTGAGCTTCCTTTATTTTCTCAAGAATGGTTGGCTTTAAGGTTATGGCAGAAAGTATAGCTGATACACTGGTCACTGCTTCTAGATTAAACTTTTGGAATTCTGACTCTAAGGTTAATGGCATATTGGAA
The DNA here is from genome assembly GCA_022432975.1 of Begonia masoniana. Taxonomy (NCBI): domain Eukaryota; kingdom Viridiplantae; phylum Streptophyta; class Magnoliopsida; order Cucurbitales; family Begoniaceae; genus Begonia; species Begonia masoniana. The sequence continues at coordinate 19,633,138 of CM039504.1, forward strand.
ATCATAGTTGGGGTTGAGGTTGTGACTCTACTCAAGGCATCTGCCACAACATTTGCCTTACCAGGGTGGTACTTAATCTCAAAATCATAATCTTTGACAAACTCTAACCATCTACGCTGCCTCATATTCAGTTCTTTTTGCTTGAAAATATACTTCAGACTTTTATGATCTGAAAATACCTCACAAGTTTGTCCATATAGGTAATGCCTCCAAATTTTAAGTGCAAATACAACGGCAGCTAATTCCAAGTCGTGTGTAGGGTAGTTCTTCTCATGAGTTTTTAACTGTCTAGAAGCATAGGCTATAACCTTGTCATCTTGCATCAACACACAGCCAAGACCGATCTTAGAAGCGTCACAATAAATACTAAATTTACCACCTTCAACAGGGAGGGTCAAAATTGGAGCATTGGTCAGCTCCTGTTTCAAGGTTTGGAAACTATGCTCACATTCGTCAGTCCATGTATATTTCACATTTTTCCTTGTTAACCTAGTAAGGGGTGTGGCAATCTTTGAAAATCCTTCAATGAACTTTCTGTAATACCCTGCTAGTCCAAGAAAACTTCTAATATCTGTAGCACTCTTCGGTTGGGGCCATTCCTTAACTGCTTGAACCTTGGCTGGGTCCACAGATATTCCATCACCAGAGATCACATGACCAAGAAAGTGAACTCTATCCAACCAAAATTCACACTTTGAAAACTTAGCATAAAGCTGGTGTCTTCTCAGTACAACCAACACTAAACTCAAATGTTTTGCATGCTCTTCCTTAGTTCTAGAATAGATTAGTATGTCATCAATGAATACAATGACAAACTTGTCCAAATACTCGTGAAACACCCTATTCATAAGATCCATGAAGGCTGCTGGCGCATTAGTCAAACCAAAAGACATAACCAAAACCTCATAATGTCCATACCTTGTGCGAAAGGCAGTCTTTGGGATATCCTCAGATTTAACCTTCAACTGATAGTAACCGGACCTAAGGTCAATCTTAGAGAAAACTCTCGCACCCTTAAGTTTGTCAAATAAGTCATCAATCCTCGGCAGTGGATACTTGTTCTTGACAGTTAGCTTATTCAACTCTCTATAGTCTATGCACATACGCATTGATCCGTCTTTCTTTTTAACAAAAAGGACAGGTGCACCCCATGGTGAAAAACTAGGGCGTATGAACCCTTTTTCTAACAAATCTTCCAACTGTTTCTTTAACTCTTTAAGTTCTGATGGTGCTAGTCTATACGGGTTTTTAGACACAGGCTCGGCTCCGGGGTAGACATCTACAACAAATTCGATTTCTCTATCTGGTGGTAAACCAGGAAGGTCGTCTAAAAATACATCAGGAAAGTCTTGGACAACTAAAACATTTTGAGGGTTTGCCTTTCCTACAAGTTGCGTGTCTACAACGCTAGCTAGGAAGCACCAATACTCTCTACATAGGGAAGGTCTAGTGTTAATCGAAGTCATCACAGTCATTTCCTTGCTCTTCTTTGAAGCTTGGAAGGTATGTTTCGGGTTACCAGGGGGTTGGAAACTAACTATTCCAGTCCTACAATCGATCGTGGCATAATGCTTAAACAGCCAATCCATTCCTAAGATTACATCAAATCCCAATATATCCATAATAATGAGGTCAGCAGGCAAATTCATGTTCCCCGCTAATACCTCACTATCAGGCATCACTCGATTGGAGTGCATGCACTCACCAGAAGGTAATGTAACATTAAACACATGCATAGAAGGGGTAAACTGTACATCTAACTTATCAGCAAACGTAGATGCTATAAATGAATGCGTTGCACCGGAATCTATTAAAGTAAAAGCAGGCACAGAGTTGACCAATATAGTACCTGACACTACAGCAGGCTGTTCTTCACCTGCCTCCGTCATGGAGAATATTCTTGGTTTAATCATAGCAGGACCACTCTTAGGAACTGGACAGTCTCTGCTAATATGGCCGACTTTGTTACAATTGTAGCATCTGGTGATCCTAGGCTTCGGGCATTCTTTGTACGTGTGGCCAACCTCCTCACAGTTGAAGCACTTCCCAAATCCCATCCTGCACTCCCCGGGGTGGTTCTTCAAGCACTTAGGACACGGGGGAAATTTCCTGACATTCTGTACCTTCCCTCCAGCTCCTTGGCTACTCTGGCCTTCACTTGGCCTCTTCGTTCCTCTCTGATGGTGTTGCTGGACAAACCTTTGTGGGACCTCCTTTGCTCCAGCACACTTCCTTTCAGCCTCTTCCACTTCCAGAGCAGTGGACACAACTTCGCTGAACGTTAAACCTTTAATGCCACAGAATTTGACTCCTCGATAGATCTCCGGCTTCAGTCCATGCACAAATTTGAACACCTTATCCTCGTCCTTATGAGCAAAGTGTCCAGCAAACCTGGACAAGGACTCAAATTGCCTACCGTACTCTGCCACCGACCCTGTCTGCTTCAAATTCAGAAATTCCAACTTCTTTGCGGTCTGGACCGTGCTGTTAAAATATTTCTCATAGAAGATGTCCTTAAACTGTGACCAAGTCATAGTCAGAATGTCGGTGGTGGTTTCAACTGTTTCCCACCAGAGTTGAGCTTCGCCAGCCAAATGAAATGTAGCCAACGTGACCTTGTCTCCTTCTCCTATGCTGGCGCACCTAAACATACTTTCAATCTTTCTAAGCCATCCTTCAGCAATAATTGGATCGGATGACTGTCCATCAAACATGGGTGGTCTAAGTCTCCGGAATCTATCTCCAGAATGCTCAATGCTAGAACCCGAGTTGGCACTTCCTTGTGCTTCCCGTGTAATACCCGGTTGTACGGACTTAATTACTTTATTATTATTATATTATTGGATGACATTTTTGTAAATATGTCAAATCAGGTCCGTTTCACGAAAAGAAAGCATCATTATGACCCTAATGATTTATTAGAATTTTAAGGAAATTTCGGGAATTTTTGGAACAACATCGCTATATTCCGAGTAAATACGCTATCGTAAAGTAGACGGCGTTTTAGTAAAAATAGTAAACGAGGCCCGAATTACGAACGGACAGTTTTAATAAATCCCAAGCGATAAATAGGAGTTATTGGCGAAATTTGGAAATTTGGAGAATTCGAACGGTTAGCCAATTAACGAAACGAAAGAAGAAAATCAAAGAAGGGCAAAATGGTAATTTGCAAAATCAATTTATAAAATATCACAAACCATTCTTTTTTCACTCATTCTCTCCTTCTCTTCTCTGGAACGCACGAACAGTGAGCGAGCTCCCTCACGGCCGCCGGCGATTTCTGTCGATTCCGACCTCCGTTGTCCTCCGTTTTTCCTCCGATCTTCGTCATTTCTTCCTCTCTCGCTACTCTCGGTATGTAGCTTCAATCTCTGAGCGTTTGTTTCGAGTTTTAGTTCGATTTAGGGTTAGGGTTTAAATTAGGTTTTCCGTTAAAAACGCGATTTAGGCTTCGTAATTAATAGGTTAGCTATAATTACGTATATATTGAACGTATCGAACGTTATTGGACGAAGAAAAGTCGATTTGTGAAAAAGTTATAAATTGGTAAAATTTCGGGTTTTAGGGGAAAACTCGTTAACTTGGATAATCGAGCTATAATTAATGTTCGAAAAGCTTTAATTAGCTAAGTGAAGAATTTAGGAGAATTCTTTAGCTAAGTTTTGAAATTTGGACATTTATGGTTTAAATTGGTTTTAACGGCAAATATCGTGTTTTGTCTCAGACACGACTCCCGTGGACGAAGTTTGAAATCCAGCGCGCTCAAGGTAAGTTCTCGTGACTTGCTTGACCGAAAGGTCTACACCATACTTTGTCGTCGTATCAAGGATCCTTGAGGGTTCCTTGTTTTACGTTGTTTAGGTTGGGTAGTTAGGTTAATTGTTTATAGGTTATGTTATATTGTCTGCTGATATGAACTGTTTGTTTACTTTCCGCTGATATGAACTATTCATGCATCACGGTTTTCGAAAGTCATGAAAAGGAATTTCTGCACGTGTTTTTAAGAAAAGGAACGTATATCTGAAATGAAATCTGTAATGGAATCTGAATGAATAAACGTAATCTGTCTGTTTCTGGTCACGCGAGATGGGGCTCAGGCACGGCTGTGCGTGTTGCAAGCGTGTACCCCCCTCTCTAACCCCACGGGGTAGTCCAACCGCCGGACGGGCCCCCTTGGGTTAGTGGGTCGAGGTTTCGGTGACAATTCTGTCTGTCTGTGACGTAATGAATCTGTAATCTGTAATTCTGTATCTGTAATCTGAATCTGAGCATGATTTCTGAATGGCATACGCACGCATGCATCTGCATTTACGTAGCTTACTGAGATTTCAATATCTCACATGTGTCTGTATGGTGTAGGTGATCTGCTAGGTGACGTAGATCCAGGTGAGGACGACGTTCCTCCTCCTGATGTCGGAGGCAGTTGATGGATGATGCTCGTGGGAGTGCGCTGGGCAGTCGAGGCGCAATATGACCCGTGGGGATGTATGTCTGAACTCCGGGTTTATTTTGGGATGTTTTGAGTTGATAATTGTATAGTATACTTAGGTTGTTTGGATCTGGATAGGGATTAGATCACGTTTTGGTAATTGTATGTAAAACGTTTTGGTTTAAACTGTTTAATGAATGTTTTGGAAATGTTTTGATTGGTTTTAGGTTGATATGGTTATGCTCGATGTTTAGAGCTATCCACGCAGTTGGACTTCGCAAAGTCCGACTCGAGTCGATTGAGTTTAGAATACGTTTAAATTGGATTTAAGTAGATTTAAGTTGTGAGTTATATGGAAATTTGGTGTAAAGAAAAGGAGGTTTGCTCTCTGGAAATCGGATTCCAGAGAGCAAACAGATATGTTAAATGCTGTAAAAAATGATAAGTGTTGAAGGTTGGAAGTCTGGAGGAAATCGCTGCCATAACTAGCAGTGATCGGGATCGCTGCCTAGTGCAGCGATCGATCTCTGCATGGCGCAGAGATCGATCGCTGTGGTTGCCTTCCAGTGCAGCGATCGATCTCTGCTGCCGAGCAGAGATCGATCGCTGCTCAGCGACAGCACTCGGCGACCGAGCGCTGCATATAGCAGCGCCTGGTCGCTGCTACTTTTGAGGGCAGAATTCCGATTCTGCCCTCCCTCTTTTCTGATCTGTTTTAATGTTTTTAATTAATGTTTTTAAGTGTTTTCTTTTTATTGTTTTATAGTTTGTTTTAAATGCTTTTAAGGTTCAAATTTAATTCCGATTTCAGTTCTGTTTTCAACTTCAGTTTTTATTCCGTACAAAGTTTTATTTAAAGCATAGAAAAGTAAAAAGTATAAAATGAAAAATTTATTACGGAAATACGGGTACGGAATTAGGGGTGTTACAATTATGGTATCAGAGCCCCCGGGTTTTAAAATCGATTCTGTAGACTGCTCGACTGCGCAGCCACTACGCGGACATCCTTCATCAACTGTAAGTCTGTTTACTGCTTTGTTTGATTTCAGTTTCTTAGGATTATCTGTTTTAAATTTTATAGGAGTTCTATAAATATGACTCGGGGAAGGGATCCGAGAGACGATGCGATGGATCGTCTTACCGATTTGATAGACCGCCAGTCTCAGCATATGGACCGGCAAGCGCAGCAGATTACGGATTTAGTAAATCGGGAGACACAGCGAGAGAATCAGAGGGCCCAGGAGCTAGTAGTCCCTGTTAATCAGGGTATGCAGAGGTTCCAAGGCCTACGTCCTCCAGTATTTGACGGTCAGTCATCGGATCCGACTCGTGCCGAGGAGTGGATCAGAGTTATGGAGGATATGCTAGATTATGCAGAGGTCGGCAACGGGAGCAAGGTGGCTTATGCTACCTTTCACTTAGCGATGGATGCCCGTTTCTGGTGGGACTCGATCAAGTCTACCACAGATGTATCCGTTATGACCTGGGATCGATTCAAGTTTCTCTTCTTCGACAAGTATTTCAGCCGTACAGTGAGAGTGGCTAAGAGGAACGAGTTCACGCAGCTGAAGCAGACTGGTTCAGTTGCAGATTATATTCGGAGGTTTGAGGCATTGTCCAGGTTCGCACCTCGTCTTGTCAGTGATAACGAGGAGAAGGTGCACCAGTTCATGGAGGGACTGAACCCGGAGATCCGGATGCATGTTATAGTGTCCGGGATTATTGACGTGCCTTATTCGGAGGTTGCAGCCAAGGCTCTGGACTTTGAGGCTGCCAGGGCTACATGTATTCGACCGAGGGAGCCAGCTAAGGGCTTCTTCAGAGAGATCCGACCTCAGCCTCGGAATCAGGGATGGCAACCTAGAGCACCGCCACCTCAGCCACAGCCTAGGGGTGTGAAGAGACCTCTCGAGGGAGGTGTTGACCGGGGTAAGGGAAAGCAGGTACAGGGTACTTCTCAGATGCCCTGGTGCCCTAGATGCCAGAAGGAGCACAGCGGCGAGTGCCGAGTTGGCACGAACAAATGTTTTAGATGCGGAGATATCGGCCACTTTGTCAGAGATTGTCCACTGCAGAGCCGAGATCAGATAGGCGGAGATCAGCAGAGAGTTATGCCGAGGGTCTTTGCATTTATTGAGCCGGGCGATGTTGATGATGAGGCTCAGCCTGCCGTGATTGCAGGTACTATTTTGCTTATGGGCGCTACTGTATTTACTCTGATGGATACAGGAGCTACACACTCCTTCGTATCGACTACATGTATGGCTAGATTGGGGCTAGAATCTGAGTTAGCTGGAGTCGAGTATAGCGTTATGCTGCCTTCTGGAGAGCGTATGCAGTCGGATCGCATTCTCCAGGGTACTATTGTCTCAGTAGGGGATGTTACCCTTTATGCTCGGTTGATAGTTATGAGCATAGAGCGGTACGATCTTATTCTGGGGATGGACTGGCTAGCACAGCACTTCGCCACCATCGATTGTCGCTCCGGGATTGTTACCTTCCGACCCCCGGACAGAGCAGAGTTTTCTTATCAGGCGATGAACCGATTGACTGGATCGCCTATCTCTTATGCTATGGAGGTCAACGAGCAGTTCAAAGGTGCGTGCTCTATTTTTATGGCCTCAGTATTTGATGTGCAGTTGCTCAGCGGATTACAGCCGAGCGACATTCCTATTGTCAGAGATTTCTCTGGTATATTCCTTGACGATCTTCCCGGATTACCGCCCGACCGGGAGATCGAGTTCACTATTGATGTGTATCCGAACACCGCGCCAACGTTTAAGAACCCATACCGGTTAGCACCAGCTGAGTTGAGAGAGTTGAGGACTCAGCTAGATGAGTTGTTAGAGAAGGGGTTTATTCGACCCAGTGTATCGCCTTGGGGTGCGCCCGTTCTGTTTGTCAAAAAGAAGGACGGGACCCTCAGGATGTGTATTGATTATAGGGAGCTGAACAAGTTGACAGTGAAGAACAAGTATCCGCTGCCCAGGATCGACGATTTGTTTGATCAGCTACAGGGTGCCCGAGTATTCTCCAGGATTGACCTGCGCTCGGGTTACTATCAGCTGAAGGTCCGAAGGGATGACGTGCCAAAGACCGCGTTCAGGACGAGGTATGGGCATTATGAGTTCCTCGTTATGTCATTTGGGCTCACTAATGCTCCTGCAGCGTTCATGGATCTGATGAACCGTGTCTTCGGAGAGTATCTGGACAAGTTTGTAGTGGTATTTATTGACGACATCCTCATCTACTCTAAGACGAGGGAGGAGCATGAGGAGCATCTACGGATTGTTCTGCAGATATTGAGTCAGCGCCAACTCTATCCGAAGTTTTCGAAGTGCGAATTCTGGCTTGACCGAGTGAGTTTCCTAGGCCATATCATATCACAGGACGGAGTTTCTGTGGATCCGAGCAAAGTCCAGGCGGTCAGAGATTGGCCGCAGCCGAAGAACGTACGTGAGGTGCGTGGATTTCTTGGATTGGCCGGTTACTACCAGAAGTTTATACAGGGATTCTCAAGGATCGCACTTCCCCTCTCACGCTTGACACGGAAGAATGAGAGGTTTGTATGGTCGCCTGCTTGTGATGACAGCTTTGCGGAGCTGAAACAGAGGTTGACCACCGCTCCAGTTCTGGCGCTACCTGCTGAGGGTGTCAGGTTCAGTATTTACTGCGATGCATCTGGAGTCGGACTCGGTTGTGTTCTGATGCAAGAGGGGAGAGTCATTTCGTATGCTTCTCGGCAGCTGAAGCCGTATGAGCAAAACTACCTTACGCATGACCTCGAGTTAGCGGCTGTGGTCTTCGCACTGAAGATATGGAGACACTATTTGTATGGGCAGTAGTGCGACATATTCTCCGACCACAAGAGCCTGAAGTACCTATTTACGCAGAAGGAGCTGAACATGAGACAGAGACGATGGCTTGAGTTCGTCAAGGATTACGATTTTGACATCAAGTACCATCCGGGGAAGGCGAACAAGGTTGCTGATGCCTTGAGTAGAGTGCCTTCTGCGAGTCAGCCTTCATTAGCAGCGATGTCAGTTACGTTGCGGTCTGAGATAGAGAGGTTCGACGTGGAGATAGTGGCTGAGTTATCCGGTATGCTCGCCAACATTTCTCTCAGGCCGACTATTCTGGATCGTATACGTGAGGCTCAGCAGAACGATTCGGAGTGTATGGAGCTTCGATCCAGTATGATGTTAGATGACTCGTCGGATTTCCATTTATCAGCGGATGGTATTCTGAAGTTCAGGCATAGGTGGTACGTGCCTAGCGACGAGAGTCTGAGGAAGGAGATATTGGCTGAGGCACATTCTTCAGCTTATTCTGTGCACCCGGGAAGTACCAAGATGTACCGGGACTTACGGCAGCACTTCTGGTGGCCAGGTATGAAGAGAGAGGTTGCCCAGTACGTCGAGACCTGTTTAGTCTGTCAACAGGTTAAGGCGGAGCACCAGAGGCCAGCTGGAACACTACAGCCACTGCCGATTCCGGAGTGGAAATGGGAGCAGATCTCTATGGATTTCATTGTGGGACTCCCGAGGACTACAAGAGGCCATGACGGCATTTGGGTTATTGTGGACCGATTGACAAAGTCGGCTCACTTTTTGCCTGTGAAGATGACATCGTCTATGGATCAGCTTGCCGAACTCTATGTGCAGGAGATTGTCAGATTGCACGGAGTTCCAGTTTCTATCGTCTCAGACAGAGATCCCAGATTTACGTCAAAGTTCTGGAAGAGTTTACATAGAGCTATGGGGACTCGGCTAGATTTCAGCACAGCGTTTCATCCTCAGACCGATGGTCAGACAGAGAGGACTAATCAGATTTTGGAGGATATGCTCAGGGCGTGTGTGCTGGAGTTTCAGGGCTCTTGGAGCCGATATTTACCGTTGATCGAGTTCTCGTATAATAACAGCTACCAGGCTACTATTGGCATGGCTCCGTATGAAGCCTTATATGGTCGAATGTGTAGATCTCCACTATATTGGAGTTAGGTTGGCGAGGCCAGCATCGTTGGTCCTGAGATTCTACAGCAGACGACAGAGAAGATTGCCATTATTCGACAGCGTATTATGGTAGCTCTGAGCAGACAAAAGAGCTATGCAGACACGCGACGGAGAGAGCTAGAGTTTGAAGAAGGTGACGAGGTCTACCTTAAAGTTTCTCCGTTCAAGGGCATAGCGAGATTTGGAAGGAGGGGTAAGTTAAACCCTCGATATGTGGGGCCCTTTCCTATTCTGAAGAGGATCGGGAAGTTGGCGTACAGACTGCAGCTTCCGGCTTCTATGGAGGGTATCCACGACGTCTTTCCTGTATCTATGCTTCGGAAGTGTCTTCGCAATCCGTCGCATATCGTAGAGACTACGGAGATAGAGGTACAGCCTACCTTGACTTATGAGGTTAGGCCGGTACGTATTTTGGAGTATTCCACCAAGATTTTGCGCAACAAGGAGATTCCGCTGGTCAAAGTCCTTTGACGGAACCATGAGGTGGAAGAGGCGACTTGGGAACGACAGCAGGACATGATGACTGAGTACCCCAAGTTGTTTGAGTAAGTCGTTTGTATGATTTAATTTTGTGGACAAAATTCTGAATAAGGAGGGTGGAATGTAATACCCGGTTGTACGGACTTAATTACTTTATTATTATTATATTATTGGATGACATTTTTGTAAATATGTCAAATCAGGTCCGTTTCACGAAAAGAAAGCATCATTATGACCCTAATGATTTATTAGAATTTTAAGGAAATTTCGGGAATTTTTGGAACAACATCGCTATATTCCGAGTAAATACGCTATCCTAAAGTAGACGGCGTTTTAGTAAAAATAGTAAACGAGGCCCGAATTACGAACGGACAGTTTTAATAAATCCCAAGCGATAAATAGGAGTTATTGGCGAAATTTGGAAATTTGGAGAATTCGAACGGTTAGCCAATTAACGAAACGAAAGAAGAAAATCAAAGAAGGGCAAAATGGTAATTTGCAAAATCAATTTATAAAATATCACAAACCATTCTTTTTTCACTCATTCTCTCCTTCTCTTCTCTGGAACGCACGAACAGTGAGCGAGCTCCCTCACGGCCGCCGGCGATTTCTGTCGATTCCGACCTCCGTTCTCCTCCGTTTTTCCTCCGATCTTCGTCATTTCTTCCTCTCTCGCTACTCTCGGTATGTAGCTTCAATCTCTGAGCGTTTGTTTCGAGTTTTAGTTCGATTTAGGGTTAGGGTTTAAATTAGGTTTTCCGTTAAAAACGCGATTTAGGCTTCGTAATTAATAGGTTAGCTATAATTACGTATATATTGAACGTATCGAACGTTATTGGACGAAGAAAAGTTGATTTGTGAAAAAGTTATAAATTGGTAAAATTTCGGGTTTTAGGGGAAAACTCGTTAACTTGGATAATCGAGCTATAATTAATGTTCGAAAAGCTTTAATTAGCTAAGTGAAGAATTTAGGAGAATTCTTTAGCTAAGTTTTGAAATTTGGACATTTATGGTTTAAATTGGTTTTAACGGCAAATATCGTGTTTTATCTCAGACACGACTCCCGTGGACGAAGTTTGAAATCCAGCGCGCTCAAGGTAAGTTCTCGTGACTTGCTTGACCGAAAGGCCTACACCATACTTCGTCGTCGTATCAAGGATCCTTGAGGGTTCCTTGTTTTACGTTGTTTAGGTTGGGTAGTTAGGTTAATTGTTTATAGGTTATGTTATATTGTCTGCTGATATGAACTGTTTGTTTACTTTCCGCTGATATGAACTGTTCATGCATCACGGTTTTCGAAAGTCATGAAAAGGAATTTCTGCACGTGTTTTTAAGAAAAGGAACGTATATCTGAAATGAAATCTGTAACAGAATCTGAATGAATAAACGTAATCTGTCTGTTTCTGGTCACGCGAGATGGGGCTCAGGCACGGCTGTGCGTGTTGCAAGCGTGTACCCCCCCTCTCTAACCCCACGGGGTAGTCCAACCGCCGGACGGGCCCCCTTGGGTTAGTGGGTCGAGGTTTCGGTGACAATTCTGTCTGTCTGTGACGTAATGAATCTGTAATCTGTAATTCTGTATCTGTAATCTGAATCTGAGCATGATTTCTGAATGGCATACGCACGCATGCATCTGCATTTACGTAGCTTACTGAGATTTCAATATCTCATATGTGTCTGTATGGTGTAGGTGATCTGCTAGGTGACGTAGATCCAGGTGAGGACGACGTTCCTCCTCCTGATGTCGGAGGCAGTTGATGGATCATGCTCGTGGGAGTGCGCTGGGCAGTCGAGGCGCAATATGACCCGTGGGGATGTATGTCTGAACTCCGGGTTTATTTTGGGATGTTTTGAGTTGATAATTGTATAGTATACTTAGGTTGTTTGGATCTGGATAGGGATTAGATCACGTTTTGGTAATTGTATGTAAAACGTTTTGGTTTAAACTGTTTAATGAATGTTTTGGAAATGTTTTGATTGGTTTTAGGTTGATACGGTTATGCTCGATGTTTAGAGTTATCCACGCAGTTGGACTTCGCAAAGTCCGACTCGAGTCGATTGAGTTTAGAATACATTTAAATTGGATTTAAGTAGATTTAAGTTGTGAGTTATATGGAAATTTGGTGTAAAGAAAAGGAGGTTTGCTCTCTGGAAATCGGATTCCAGAGAGCAAACAGATATGTTAAATGCTGTAAAAAATGATAAGTGTTGAAGGTTGGAAGTCTGGAGGAAATCGCTGCATGCTTGCAGCGATCGATCTCTGCTGCAGAGCAGAGATCGATCGCTGCCATAACTAGCAGTGATCGGGATCGCTGCCTAGTGCAGCGATCGATCTCTGCACGGCGCAGAGATCGATCGCTGTGGTTGCCTTCCAGTGCAGCGATCGATCTCTGCTGCCGAGCAGAGATCGATCGCTGCTCAGCGACAGCACTCGGCGACCGAGCGCTGCATATAGCAGCGCCTGGTCGCTGCTACTTTTGAGGGCAGAATTCCGATTCTGCCCTCCCTCTTTTCTGATCTGTTTTAATGTTTTTAATTAATGTTTTTAAGTGTTTTCTTTTTATTGTTTTATAGTTTGTTTTAAATGCTTTTAAGGTTCAAATTTAATTCCGATTTCAGTTCTGTTTTCAACTTCAGTTTTTATTCCGTACAAAGTTTTATTTAAAGCATAGAAAAGTAAAAAGTATAAAATGAAAAATTTATTACGAAAATACGGGTACGGAATTAGGGGTGTTACATCCCGACTCAACAGCACTCCTAATTGATCAGACTGTTGACGCACTATATCTGTCTGCTGACGCATCAATTCGGTCAGCTGCCTAATTACACTAGAGTCCTCTTCACGCCTTGGGCTTGGTATTTCTCTAGGTATCCTTGGTCTTCCTGGTCGTCTAGCCATTATACTAAATTCCCTGCACAGGGTTAACTGCCCTCATAAACATTTTATAACTAAAGCTAACTCAAATACTTACAGTTGTTGGAGTGCTTCCATGCAACGATTGGCACTGATGAGTAATCTTTTGAACAGTTTAACCGAATGTCTCTGATACCATACTGTAACGCCCCGAATTCTCTGAACCCGGTTCATCACACAAAACCCGTACACGAACTAAAAAACTTCATTCATAATTTAAAATTTTGCAGCGGAATTAATTTAAGTAACTTAGAGTTAAACAAAACCATAAAGTGTTTGGATAATCGGATAAAATGTTCGAGATAAATCGACCAAAAGAAATAAAGGTTTAAATCACAAAACACTATTAAAACTCTAAAGACAACCACATCTGCCGTGGAAAAAAAAAATTCAACGGAAGAAGCAGACACAGCAAATATAAGACTCCTGCCGATGACGTGGACCTGAAGACTTGGAACTGAAAGACATTTCTCGGCGGGCTGCACCTACCGATGACGTCAACACAACTTCATCTGCCGATGACGTCAACACAATTTCATCTGCCGATGACGTCAGCACAACTTCATCTGCCGATGACGTCAACACGATTTCATCTGCCGATGACGTGACGTCAGCACAATTCATGCCGATGAAGTCAACATGACTTCATCTGCCGATGAAGCCAACACGACTGCACATACAACTTCACTGCCGATGAAGTCAACATGACTTCATCTGCCGATAGAAATGGGTCTATATCTATCGATAGAAATAAGGCTACATCTTCCGTTTCCTTTACTGAAGACATCATCCAATAGAAATTTGGATACACCTACCGATAGACATCTCCTTCCGGTAGGTTCAAACTACTCAACTTCTGCCGATAGAATGCATCTACCGACAGATAACAAAACACATCCCATCTACCGATAGATTCAGGGCGACATTCTGGCTACTCCTAATTATACAATATAACTCCATTTATGAAAAAGAATCTATTTGCCTTACTGAAATCACTCGAAAAAGGATTCAAACCCATGTATTGCTTAAAATCCAACAAGTGCAAATCTTCAAACCTCAGCGGAATGCCATTATCAAATAATAAAACTCAATTTGTTCAAAACGCTGAAATCACTACTGTTATGAAAACTCGATCCATCTAAAATAAAGCATTGATAATAAAACCTTCACTCCAACAGACATCAATTAAACTGCCCCATCAGCTGCCAGAACATTGTGTGGATGCACTCCTCCAACCCAACTAGCCTTCTGTGAACTCAGTAAACACACCTGCTAAAGCTTCTTCACCTACATCACAAAACTCATCTATTAGCCTAATGCTAAGCAAGTAAAGCAATAGTGAAATGAAATACTGAATCATAAATTCCTAAACATGCAGTTTCTACTTTTCTCATCTCAGTTGCATATTCATCGTTTCTGTACAGATCCCCCTGTGAAATTGGGAGTTGGATCATTTCTCCCAAAGTATAAATATCCACTGGCTCGTTAAGGGTTGGATTAATTCCCCTAACAGCAAATCTGATACTCATAACTGTTCAGATCCCCCTGTCAGATTGGGAAGTGGATCACTTTTCCCAAAACCTCAATCCACTGGCTCATTAAGGGTTGGATTAATTCCCTTAACAGCAAATCGTTTTCACGTACTGTTTCAATCTGTTCATTCCTTGCCGATTCAAAATCATGTAAATTCATTTTCGTACATTTCAAAATATGATGCATGACAACTGGAAATAAGCACACGAACATACATTAATCCTACTGTTTTGTGATGTAGGCCCGAAGGCACAAACAAACTCTACTTACCTGGTCTCTTGGAAATCGCTCGGTTTCAACTACTTGAAAGCCCTGTTCACCTAGTGTCATAAACAGAACACTAATCAGAACTTCACTAAATCTCATCCCACACCATTGACGAATCTAAGGAGCTAGCTTAGAACTTCGGGCCATCGCACATTCTTGGTTCAGCACTAAACTCGAACTCAGCTCACTCACAGCATTCACCAAGTTACACACGCATTGCACTCCCGCTATCTACTCACTATAATATCGAGAAGATGAATGGAAAACTTACCTAGGTCGAAGGTGAATCTCGTGAGGAAGATCGCCTAGAGAGCTCGTCTGCCTGAGTTGAAACCCGAAGAGGAAATGGTATGAAATGGTGGCGGCTACAGTGCATTAAACCCAACCCTCTTCCCTTAAATACGTTATCCACTCTTTGAAAATTGCAATTTACTCTAATGCCCTTTGCCAAGTTATTTAATAACCCTACTTAATTTATTGACTAATAAAGTGTATTTTATTAATAATAAAAGAGCTGGTTCGATAGGGCCGGGTGCTACAATCTACCCCCCTTAAAAGAATTTTGTCCTCAAAATTCAGTACCTGAATAACTCCGGATGTTGTTCCATCATGTCTTGCTGGCGTTCCCAAGTTGTCTCCTCCATGTTCTGATTGCGCCATAAGACTTTCACTAGTGGAACCTCTTTGTTGCGCAATATCTTCACTGCATGGTCTAATATCTTTACTGGTCTCTCTTCATAGGCAAGGGTAGGATGAATCTCAAAGTCTTGCTGTTCCATGACTTGATATGGACTCCTAATGCATTTCTTCAACATAGACACATGGAACACACTGTGTATTCCATCCATAGATGCCGGTAGTTGCAACTGATAGGCTGCTCTCCCAACTCTCTTCAGAATAGTGAACGGTCCAATAAACCTGGGGTTCAACTTTCCTCTCTTTCCAAATCTCACAACTCCCTTGAAAGGTGACACCTTAAGAAAAACTTCATCACCTACCTCAAATTCCAGTTCCTTTCGTCTTTTGTCTGCATAGCTTTTCTGTCGGCTTTGAGCTGTCAGGATTCTTTGACGGATAAGAGCAATCTTCTCTACTGTCTGTTGCACAATTTCAGCTTAGGTACGTTTTTCCTCATTCTCTTGCGTTTTAGCAGTTAGATAACTGAGGGAGTACAATGTGAGGATTTCAAGGATGCTGTAGATGAGAAAAGGTTAAGGTTTTTGGGGATAAATGGGAATGTGCAAGCAGTAGAGTTCCAAACTGGTTTCCTTGTTCTTCTGGTTAATTTTTGGTAATGTTTAGTGAAGGTTTAATTGATGTTCTATTATGAACTTAGGTGAGCGAGCTTCTAAAGTAGCTTATAGCCGAGCGATTTCCAGGAGAGCCAGGTAAGTGAAGTATGCATGTGCCTTCGAGCCTACATCACAAAACAGTAGGATTATTTATCGTGTGAATGAGTTTGTATATCATGCATCATGTTTTTTTTTTGAAAGATTACGAAAATGAATTTCCATGTAAGGAATGGTAAGGCATGAGCTGAATGTGACAGACAAACTATTAAGGGAACTAATCCACCCCTTAACTTATGAAGGGATTTATAACATTGGGAGGATTGATCCTACTCCCAAGGGAACTGAGGGATCAGATCAGCTATTAAGGGAATTCATCTGCCCCTTAATTGAGTAGAGGATGTATAACATTGGGAAAATTGATCCTCTTCCCAAGGGAAACGACGGATCAGATCAGTTTATGAATGAATGTGAATACAACTGAGATAAGAAAGTAGAAATTGCATGTTTAGGAATTTATGTTTCAGCATTTCATTTCATTACTGCTTTACTTACTTAGCATTAGGCTAATAGATGAGTTTTGTGATGTAGGTGTTGAGGATACTGCAGGTGATTTTCCTGAGTGCACAGATGAATAGATGAGATTGGAGGAGTACATTCATGCTTCGGCCTAGTAAACTGATTGGGCGGATTAACTGGTGTTATTGGATGGGAAAGTTTAGTGAACGATGATTCAATTTGAGTATGTCGAGAGTTCTTATGAAAACAGTAGTTTTAATGTTTTGAAATACATTTGAAACCTTTCTGATATTAATACTCTGTTGGCTTTGAAAGTAGTTTCTACCAAATTCTGAAGTAATATAAGGATTTAAGTAGTTTTGAATGTTCTTTTGTAAATGCTAGAGTTCTTTTAGTAACCTTGTCGTTTTGAAATCGGAAGATGTCTTCAGTAGAAGTCATCGGAAGACGTTTTCAGCAGAAGCCATCGGTAGATGTCTTCGGTATAAGTCTTAGTAGTTTTTTTCGTTTTGTAATTGGATGATGCGAGTATTTTATCTATCGGAAGATGTAGGAAGTGGTTTTGTCATTTTCTGATTGGTAGATGTGAATTAAGGATTTTGTCGTTAGTGATCGGTAGGTGAGTTGTAAATGTTTGTCGTTTAGTGATCGGTGAATGTAGTGTATTAAACCTATCAGATGATGTAGTAGAAGATTTGTCGTCTTGTGATCGGCAGAGGCTGGAAGAACGAATCATCCGGTTGACGTCATCGGTAGAGGTGAGTAGCAAAACTCGTCGTTTTGCAACCGGTAGAAGTTGGATAAATGATTCCTCAGACTGACGTCATCGGTAGATGTGACTAGCAAAACCCGTCGTTTTGCAACCGGCAGAAGTTAGATAAAAGATTCCTCCGGCTGACGTCATCGGTGGAAGTCCTCAGTTTTGTTTCTACCCATTTTCGTTGACTCTGATCAGCGGATGATGTGTTTGACTTTTATGATCTTCAAGCATTTCATACTTAAGCTTTCATCTCTTCTGGCCGAATTATTTCTCAATATTTTAACCGATTCTTTTAAATATGTTTTACAGTTTGTTTAACTCTATTTTTGTTCAAATAATTTCCGCTGCTAGTTTTAAAATTTGGAGGCTTTAGCAAATGTCAAAATTTTGATTTTTGAGCGAAGTTTTTAGAAATTAGTCAAAATTTTTTAGTCCTGTTCTATGTTATGAGTAACGAACCGGGTTTGGAAAACTCTGGCCGTTACAGTATGGTATCAGAGACATTCATTTAAACCGTTCAAAAGATTACTCATTAGTGCCAATCGTTGCATGGAAGTACTTCAACAACTGTAAGTGTTTATGTTAACCTTAGCTAATAGATATTTAAGAGTGTAATTAACCCTGTACAGTAATTTAGTACAATTGCTAGACGCCCAGGGAGACCTAGAGTGCCAAGAGAAATGCCAAATGTGAGAGGTGATGAGGAGCCTAGTGTGATTAGGCAGCTGACAGATTTAGTGCGTCAGCAAACTGATTTAGTGCGCCAATAGTCTGACCAACTAGGAGTACTGTTGAATCGAGAAGTACAAGGAAGTGCCAACTCGGGTTCTAGCTATGAACATTCTGGAGATAGATTCCGGAGACTAAGACCACCCACGTTTGATGGACAATCAGCTAATCAAGTTATTGCTGAAGGATGACTTAGGAAGATTGAAAGTATGTTTAGGTGCGCCAACATTGAAGAAGGAGACATGGTCACGTTGGAAACATTTCACTTGGCTGGTGAAGCTCAACTCTGGTGGGAAACAATAGAGACCACCACTGATGTTTTGGCGATGCCTTGGTCACAATTCAAGGACATTTTCTATGAAAAGTATTTTAACAGCACTGTCCAGACCGCGAAGATGTGACATCCCTCGACCCGATCGGGGTCTGAGGTGACATCACTCCAGGACATTTAACAGAAAGCGGGACATATTTTTTTTTTAACATAAATGAACAGACTGAACATTTACAAAACTATCACAGAGGGAGAGAAGATGTTATCTGGGTTGGAAGCAAAACAGGTCTCAATGATGGATGGCAGAAGAAAAACCAAAATGCAGGAATGTCGATGGGAAAAATAGTTAGAAACCGGAATGCAAAAAGAGTGACAGAAGGGAAGCAAGAAGACAGGCATATTAAAGAGAAACTTAAACTGGAGAAGGAACATACTGTGGAGGGCTACAGTGTATAACAGAAACCATGGTCAATCGGGAATGAATAACAAAAGAGAAGGAGTAAAACAGAAAACAGAAATAGACGATAAAAATATAGAAACAGAATAAAACAGGAAGACGTAGACAGAAGACTAAATTTCCAAAGGCAGGGATGAACTGTTCACACCGGTAGAGGTGAACTATAGGCGGGATACTGTTTGGCGGTAGAAGTAAGGCAGATGACGTCAGTCGGAAGATGGATGACGTCAGACGGTAGATGTTAAACAAAGGAAGTGAGCGGTAGACGTGATTAAACCGAAGCGGTAGATGTGAATAAGACAAAATAGATGACGTCAGGCGGAAGATGAAGATAAACTGGGCGGGAGGTATGGGTGACGTCAGGCGGAAGATGTGGGCAGATGACGTGGCCGGAAGATGTAGTTTTAAAGACAGCGGTAGAAGTGAATAAGACAAAATATGAACAGTGGCAGCGGTGGATGTGAATAAAAGCAACAGGCAAAAGTTCACTATTCACCTGTAGAAGCGAATAAGACAAAAGTGAACAGTGTCTAGCGGTAGGAGCAGATTTTAAAACGGGCAACGGGCAGCGGTGGACATGATTTTTATAAGGCAGCAGTAGATGTGAATTTTTAAAACGGGCAGCAGTGGACATTATTTTATAAGGCATCGGTAGAAGTAAATTTTTAAAACAGGCAGCGGTAGATGTAATCGGAAGATATAGCTTTAAAGACAAAATTCGAAAACTTTTGATAAGAAAACATATAAACAGAGAACCTTAAAACATAAGGCATAAGGGTTTCAAACCTCCAAAACCCAATTCAAAACAAAGTTTTGAATCATGCTTTACAAGTGACAGGGGTTCAAGAAAACAGACTGAATGGATAGCTCTAAAACTTGAGACCATCCATGCACAACCCTAAAAGACAGATTTCCAAACAACTCCAGAATTATTCAAAATGTACATACAACTGTTAAATACAGAGGTTTAAAAACTTAAACTTCAGAAACTATACATTATCCAAATTTCTAACAGAATCCTAACAGAGTTTTAAAACAAAACACCAAACTTTCTGTAGAGTTCACAGACAGAAATTTTAATCTAAAAACTTAAACCTCAAGATAGAAATATGTCTGGCTGCAGCAACCAAACCCCCATGAGCTCGAACCGCCAACTACATCAAATCATCATCTTGAGGCACAAAGTCCTCGTTCACGGTTTCAGTACCTACATCAGGGAGTTCACCTATGAGTCTAAAACTCAGTAAGAACATATAAAACAATGCAGTGATGCAGATACTATGCATGAACTTTCAGAAATACAGTGACAGTACAGAACATTACGATTCAGTGGCAGAGGGGTATAAGTGGGGCTTATAGGGGAACTGGCAAACAAGGGGTGCACTATCAGGCACATACAGTAATACAGAAAGGAATAGAAAATAGATCTGGGGGCAAGTCCCCGTCCCGCACCTAACTGGTACATTTCAATCAGATTTTATCTTTCTTAACTTCAAAACGTGTACAGAAAACATTTTGCATGAACTTTCGGTAAAAATGTGTATGCATGAACATTTACAGTGCTTAAACTTAAAACATCAAATGACAGGAATAAAACGGCAGAGTATCAGGGAAAAGCAGATAACTCGGAACTTAACTCTAATTCTTCTACCCGAGACAACCCGACAGAAATGAAAACCTAATACCTCCATGATGTAGGGCCTTAAGGGCCAACCTACGGATATGAACTTACCTGTTTGCTGCAGAGTTGAAAATCTTGAATGTCTCGGTGTTGCACGAACCTATAACATGAAACATTACTTACTTGTCGTCTTTAGCAGTCGAGGTACCTGAATCTTACTCTATTACCATGCTTGACCTATAACAGGATAATTTCACATCAATTTCTATAACTCGTATTCGCCATAAAATTCCTAACCCTTATCCAAAATCAATACATCTCATCAACTACAACATTGAACATCAAAACTCCACAATTACATTTCATGGCAATAAACCTCATTTCATTATCACACACTTGTATAATTATCGATTCCAATCTCGACAATTCAATTTCAATAAATCCAAGTACTTCTAAATACAATTTCTCAATCAAGTTCAATCTAAACGTCTCAATGCACTAGTTTTAAACGAAATACTAACAACTATTCCAAATTTTCAAAACTTCAACCCATTTACCAACTCCTTTACATTTCAACCATATACATTCATTTACACATAATTAAACATCATGAAAAGGCCAAATTTCAGCAATCAAGATCCAACAGTTTTGTGCCTCCTTGTTCAACAAACAAAACTTCTCCTCTTCCTAACCAAAGCTCAACATTCAATGAAAACCCAGATTTTTAGATTTCTCCAACTCTAACCAATAGCCAAAACCTCACCATAAAACCATCAGTATGCTTAAACACATCATAATTAAGCATCCAACAAAAGAGAAATACAGCAACCAAATCTCAATCACAACCAGAAGTCAAATGTTGACATTCAGGTAGAACGTTTATTTATGAATTTTTGTGCATCGAACACTCCAGTCACCAAGCGTCTAACAAATCCATCGAAACTAACAATAAGCAACACCCTTACCCCTAAGCATAAGAACTATTAAGAGAAAGCACTTTTCTTACCTTATATACCAAAGAGGAGGGGGGAAGAACGTGTGGATTCAGTCTTTCCTCCAGAACTGAGCTAGCGAGGGCGAGGGTCATCGCATGAGGAACAAACCCAAGGGGAAGGAGAGGGATGACATGCGCAAGGGTGGGGGTTCGCCTGACGCAGGAGGTAAAAATTGACAGGGAAGGGAGAAGTGTTTTCTCTTCTTCGTAGGTGGGCTTCAGCAGAGAGAGAAAGGGGAAGAGGGGAGGGAGACGCTGCTGCTTTTGCGTGAAGAAGAGAAGAAAACCAAAAAGAATATAAGGAAGGATGAGTTTTGGCTGATGAAAATGTGAGAGAGAGAGAGTGTGTGTGTGTGTGTGTGTGTGTGTGTGTGAGAGAGAGAGAGAGAGAGAGAGAGAGAGAGAGTTTGTGTGTGTCTGTGTTTGGTTACATGGATTGTAGTGGCTTCATGAAGAAGCTACTCCAATCAAATATCCAATTAAACAATATACCATATACATTTTAATTCCTCTTTTAATTAATCCCTAACCAAAAATCTAAATTTTGGTTTCTCCGTCCATTTATCTTTCGTTTGGGTAACTCCCTAAGATTTTCGTACGAAACTCTAATCACATAGCTAAAATATTCGGTAAAATTTTCGGGTGTTACAGAAGAAGTTGGAGTTTCTGAACTTGAAGCAGACAGGGTCTTTGGCCGAGTATAGTAGGCAGTTTGAGTCCCTGTCCAGGTTTTCTGGACATTTTGCTCACAGGGACGAGGATAAGGTGTTCAAATTTGTGCAAGGACTGAAGCCGAAAATTTACCGAGGAGTTAAGTTTTGTGGCATTAAAGGCTTGACATTCAGCGAGGTTGTGTCCACTGCTCTGGAAGTGGAAGAAGCTGAATGGAAGTGTGCTGGACCAAAGGAGGTTCCACAAAAGTTTATCCAGCCACACCAACAAAGAGGAATGAAGAGGCCTAGTGAAGGCCAGAATAGCCAAGGAACATGAAGGAAAGTGTCGGATACCAGGAAGTTTCCCCTGTGCCCGAAATGTTTGAAGAGTCACTTGGGCGAGTGCAGGTTTGGGACGAGAAAGTGTTCCAACTGTGAAGTGTTTGGGCACACATACAGAGATTTCCCGAAGCCTAGAATCACCCGATGGTTCAAGTGTAACAAGGTCGGCCACGTCAATAGGGACTGGCCAGCCTTAAAGAGTTGCCCTGCTATGATTAAACCGAGAATATTCTCCATGACGGAGTCGGGTGAGGAACAGCCCACTGTTGTGTCAGGTACTATATTGATCAACTCTGTGCCTGCTTTTACTTTAATAGATTCTGGTGCAACACGTTCATTTATAGCATCTGCATTTGCTATTAAGTTGGATGTACAGTTTACCCCTTTCATGCATGTGTTTAATGTTGCATTACCCTCTGGTGAACACATGCACTCTAACCAAGTGATGTTTGACAGTGATGTGTTAGTAGGGAACGTAAGTCTACCTGCTGATCTCATTATCATAGATATAACGGGATTTGATGTAATCCTAGGAATGAACTGGTTGTTTAAACACCACGCCACAATTGATTGTAGGACTGGAATAGTTAGTTTCCAACCCTCTGGTAGTTTGAAACATATCTTTCAAGCTTCAAAGAAAAGTAAATAAATGTCTGTCATGACTTCTATTAACACTAGACCTTCCCCATATGGAGAGTACTTGTGCTTCTTAGCTAGCGTTTTAAACACACAACACGTAGAAAAAGCAAATCGTCAAAATGTCTTAATTGTCCAAGACTTTCCTGAAGTATTTTTAGATGACCTTACAGGTTTACCACCAGATAGGAAAATTGAATTTGTTGTAGATGTTTACCCCGGCGCCGAGCCTGTGTCTAAAAATCTATATAGGTTAGCACCAACTGAACTTAAGGAATTAAAGAAACAATTGAAGGATTATTGGAGAAAGGGTTCATATGCCCAAGCTTTTCACCGTGGGGTGCACTCGTCCTTTTTGTCAAAAAGAAAGATGGATAAATGCGTATGTGCATTGATTATAGGGAATTAAACAAATTAACAGTCAAGAACAAATATCCACTGCCTAGAATCGATGATTTATTTGACCAGCTTAATGGTGCACGTGTTTGCTCTAAGATTGACCTTAGGTCCGGTTATTACCAATTGAAGTCAAATCTGAGGATATCCCTAAGACAGCCTTTCGCATAAGATATGGACATTATGAGTTTTTGGTTATGTCTTTTGGTTTGACAAATGCACCAGCAGTATTCATGGATCTTATGAATAGGGTGTTTCATGAATACTTAGATAAATTCGTCATAGTGTTTATTGATGATATTATGATCTATTCACGTACTAAGGATGAGCATGCAAGGCATTTGAGTTTGGTGTTAGGAGTACTTAGACAGCACCCACTTTATGCCAAGTTTTCCAAGTGTGAGTTTTGGTTGGACAGAGTTCACTTTCTTGGTCATGTGATCTCCAGAGATGGGATATCTGTCGATCCAGCCAAGGTTCAAGCAGTTAAGGAGTGGCCCCAACCGAAGAATGCTACTGATATTAGGAGTTTTCTTGGACTTGCAGGATACTATAGAAAGTTCATTGAAAGATTTTCGAAGATTGCTACACCTCTTACTAAGTTAACAAGGAAAAATGTGAAGTATATATGGAATGATGAATGTGAGCATAGTTTTCAGACCTTGAAACAGAAATTGACCGATGCACCAATATTAACTCTTCCAGTTGAAGATGGTAAATTTAGCATTTATTGTGACACTTCCAAAATTGGTTTTGGATGTGTGTTGATGCAAGATGGAAGGTAATAGCTTATGCCTCTAGACAGTTGAAAGTACATGAGGAGAATTACCCAACACATGACTTAGAATTAGCTGCAGTGGTGTTCACACTTGAGATTTGGAGGCATTACTTGTATGGACAATCTTGTGAGATATTTTCTGATCACAAGAGCCTGAAGTATATTTTCACACAGAAGGAATTAAATATGAGGCAGCGTCAATGGTTCGAATTTGTAAAGGATTATGATTTTGAGATTAAATATCATCCCGACAAAGCAAATGTTGTGGCAGATGCCTTGAGTAGAGTGACAACACCAACCCTAACTATGGTTTTCAACATGCCATTAGCCTTAGAGTCAGAATTCTAAAGGTTTAATTTAGAAGTCCAGTGTATCAACTATACTTTCAGCCATAACCTTAAAGCCTACCATTTTGGAGAAAATAAAGGAGGCTCAGACGAATGATGACGAGTGTAACAAGTACAAGTTAAGCATGAATTCTACGGACAAAACAGATTTTAACTATCCTGCTGATGGAATCTTTAAGTTTAGAAATAGATGGTTTGTCCCTGCTGTTAAAGAACTTCGTGATGAGATTCTTTCTGAGGCACATTCTTCCAGGTTCTCTGTTCACCCTGGGAGTACAAAGATGTACAAGGATCTTAAACAACATTATTGGTTGCCAAGTATGAAAAAGAGTGTGGCAGAATATATAGGATTGTGTTTGTGTTGTCAACAGATTAAGGCCGAGCATCAAAGACCCTCAGGAACATTGCAACATTTGCTAGTTCCTGAATGGAAATGAGAACAAATAACGATGGACTTTGTTGTGGGATTGCCTAGAACAGCAAAAGGACATGATGCAATCTGGGTAATAGTTGACCGATTAACCAAATCAGCTCATTTCCTACCAATAAAGGTGACTTACTCGATGGATTAACTTGCTGAATTGTATGTGCAAGAAATTGTTAGGTTACATGGAGTTCCAGGTACCATAGTTCCAGACCGAGACTCTAGATTTACATCTAAGTTTTGGAAAAGTTTGCACAAGGCTATGGGTACACAGCTCAACTTTAGCACAACCTTTCACCCTCAAACAGATGGACAGTCCGAAAGAACCATCCATATATTAGAGGATATGCTTCATGCATGCATATTGGATTTTCAAGGTTCCTGGAGCAAGTACCTATCCTTAGTAGAATTCTCTTATAATAACAGTTTTCAGGCAACTATCAGTATGGCACCGTATGAAGCACTGCATGGACGAAAATGCAGATCTCCTTTGTACTGGGACGAAGTTGGTGAAGAACAGTTGCTTGGTCCTGACATTGTGCAACAAGCTGTTGAGAAGGTTGCCCTCATCCGCCAGAGGATCTTAACAGCTCAAAGCCGGCACAAAAGTTATGCCGAAAAAAGACGCAGAGAACTAGAGTTTGAAGTAGGTGATGAAGTTTTCCTCAAGGTATCACCATTTAAAGGAGTTGTGAGATTTGGGAAGAGAGGCAAGTTGAACCCCAGATTTACTGGACCATTCACTATTCTGGAGAGAGTTGGGAGAGCAGCCTATCAGTTTCAGCTACTGGCTTCTATGTAGGGGATACACAGTGTGCTCCATGTTTCTATGTTGAAGAAGTGCATAAGGGATCCATATCAAGTTGTGAAGCAACAGGACATTGAAGTTCATCCTACCCTTACCTATGAGGAGAAACCAGTAAGGATCCGGGACTATACAGTGAAGGTATTGCGCAACAAAGAGATTCTCTTAGTGAAAGTCTTGTGGCATAACCAGAACATAGAGGAGACAACCTGGGAACGTTAGCAAGACATGATGGACCAACATCCAGAATTATTCAGGTACTGAATTTTGAGGACAAAACTCTTTTAAGGAGGGTAGATTGTAACACCCGATTTTATCAAACTAATTCTCTATTCTTTTAAATTAGTGGATGACTAGGCAAGGGCATAAGGGTAATTAGAAATTTTAAGTGGATAACCTATTTAAGGAAAGAGGGTTGGGTTTAATGCACTGTAGCCGCCACCATTTCATACTTTTCCTCTTCGGGTTTTGAGCTCAAGCAGCAGAGCTCTCTAGGCGATTTTCTCGCTCGATTCTCTTTCAACTTAGTTACGTTTTCCCTCATTCTCTTGCGTTTTAGCAGTTAGATAACTGAGGGAGTACAATGTGAGGATTTCAAGGATACTGTAGATGAGAGTAGGTTCGGGTTTTTGGGGATAAATGGGAATGTGCAAGCAGTAGAGTTCCAAACTGGTTTCCTTGTTCTTCTGGTTAATTTTTGGTAAAGTTTAGTGAAGGTTTGATTGATGTTATATTATGAACTTAGATGAGCGAGCTTCTAAAGTAGCTTACAGCCGAGCGATTTCCAAGAGAGCCGGGTAAGTGAAGTATGCATGTGCCTTCGGGCATACATCATAAAACAGTAGGATTATGTATCGTGTGAATGAGTTTGTATGTCATGCATCATGTTTTTTTTTTTTGAAAGATTACGAAAATGAATTTCCATGTAAGGAATGGTAAGGCATGAGCTGAATGTGACAGACAAACTATTAAGGGAACTAATCCACCCCTTAACTTATGAAGAGATTTATAACATTGGGAGGATTGATCCCACTCCCAAGGGAACTGAGGGATCAGTTTAGCTATTAAGGGAATTCATCTGCCCCTTATTCGAGTAGAGGATGTATAACATTGGGAAAATTGATCCACTTCCCAAGGGAACCGAGGGATCAGATCAGTTTATGAATGAATATGAATGGAACTAAGATGAGAAAGTAGAAATTGCATGTTTAGGAATTTATGTTTCAGCATTTCATTTCATTACTGCTTTACTTACTTAGCATTAGGCTAATAGATGAGTTTTGCGATGTAGGTGTTGAGGATATTGCAGGTGATTTTCCTGAGTGCACAGATGAATAGATGAGGTTGGAGGAGTACATTCATGCTTCGGCCTGGTAAACTGATGAGGCGGATTAACTGGTGTCAATGGATGAGAAAGTTTAGTGAACCATGATTCAATTTGAGTATGTCGAGAGTTCTTATGAAAACGGTAGTTTTAATGTTTTGAAATACATTTTGAGACCTTTCTGATATTAATACTCTGTTGGCTTTAAAAGTAGTTTCTACCAAATTCTGGAGTAATATACGGATTTAAGTAGTTTTGAATGTTCTTTTGTAAATGCTCAAGTTCTTTTAGTAACCTTGTCGTTTTGAAATCGGAAGATGTCTTCAGTAGAAGTCATCGGAAGACGTTTTCAGCAAAAGCCATCGGTAGATGTCTTCTGTATAAGTCTTAGTAGTTTTTGTCGTTTTGTAATCGGATGATGTCGACTATTTTATCTATCAGAAGATGTAGGAAGTGGTTTTGTCGTTTTGTGATCGGTAGATGTGAATTAAGGATTTTGTCGTTAGTGATCGGTAGGTGTGAGATGTAAATGTTTGTCGTTTAGTGATCGGTGAATGTCGTGTATTAAACGTATCGGATGATGTAGTAGAAGATTTGTCGTCTTGTGATCGGCAGAGGGTGAATGAACGAATCATCCGGCTGACGTCATCGGTAGAGGTGAGTAGCAAAACTCGTCGTTTTGCAACAGGCAGAAGTTGGATAATTGATTTCTCCGGCTGACGTCATCGGTAGATGTGAGTAACAAACCTGTCGTTTTGCAACCGGTAAAAGTTAGATAAAAGATTTCTCTGGCTGACGTCATCGGTGGAAGTCCTCAGTTTTGTTTCTACCTATTTTCGTTGACTCTGATCAGCGGATGATGTGTTTGACTTTTATGATCTTCAAGCATTTCATACTTAAGCTTTCATCTCTTCTAGACGAATTATTTCTCAATATTTAAACCGATTCTTTTAAAATTGTTTTACAGTTTGTTTAACTCTATTTTTGTTCAAATAATTTCCGCTGCTAGTTTTAAAATTTTAAGACTTTAGTAAATGTCAAAATTTTTATTTTTGAGCGAAGTTTTTAGAAATTAGTCAAAATTTCTTAGTCATGTTCTGTGTTATGAGTAACGAACCGGGTTTGGAAAACTCGGGGCGTTACAGTCACAATCCCACATCACTTGGGGAAGTATGTGGAAATGAAACATATATAAAGCGATCCTCCCAAGATAGCAAGATGCGTTTTGGAGGACAATTGGCAACGGATATCATAAAAACTCTGAAGTTAAAAGTGCTTTGGCGAGAGTAGTACCAGGTTGGGTGACCGACTAGGAAGTCCTCGCCAAGTAAAGTCGTGAGGGGAGGATATTGAGCTACTGCCCAATCCCCAGAGTAGACAATATCTTGCTGGGAAAAAGGGTCGTTACAAATGGTATCAGAGCCTGTACCCAACCGGAAATGTGGCCAACGAGGACGTTGGGCCCCTGAGGGGGGGTGATTGTGATGACCCGGATGTGTAAGTATGTGTACGATGGCTTCACGAATCAGAACCCGGATGGCGGTACGTCTGCGCGGGCAAACCGGAAGGTGACGGGTCATAAAAAGGGGTCGTCACAATCCCACATCGCTTGGGGAAGTATGTGGAAATGAAACATATGTAAAGAGATCATCCCAAGATAGCAAGATGCGTTTTGGATCATAATTGGTAACGAATTCCAAAAGAACTCCGAAGTTAAAAGTGCTTCGGCGAGAGTAGTACCAGGTTTGGTGACCGACTGGGAAGTCCTCGCCAAACAAAGCCGTGAGGGGAGGATATTGTGCTACGGCCCAATCCCTAGAACGAATAATATCTTGCTGGGAAAAAAGGGTCGTTACAGTGGGCAAATCTCGGACTCGAGTATAGGCAAATCCCGGGTCGTAAAAAGGGGTTGTCACAATCCCACATCGCTTGGGAAAGTGTATGGTAATGAAACATATGTAAAGAAACCCTCCCAAGATAGTAAGACGCGTTTTGGAGCACAATTGGCAACGGATCTCATAAGAATTCCAAAGTTAAAAGTACTTAAGTGAGAGCAATACTATGTTGGGTGACTGATTGGGAAGTCCTCGCCAAACAAAACTATGAGGAGAGGATATTGGGCTACGGCCCAATCCCCAGAGCGGACAATATCTTATTGGGAAAATAGGTCGTTATAAGTTGTATTAGAGCTTGTACCCAGCCGAAAATGTGGCCAACGAGGACGACATCACCAAGAACTCGTAATGCCCGTACCGAGTCCTGAAGGCGGTCTTTGGAATATCATCAGCTCTGACCTTCAATTGGTAATAGCCGGAGCGTAAGTCAATCTTAGAAAATACCCGAGCTGCTTGTAGCTGATCAAATAAATTATCGATCATCGGCAACGGGTACTTATTCTTGATAATCAACTTGTTCAGCTCACGATAATCAATGCACATACGTAGGGACCCATCTTTCTTTTTGACGAACAAGACGGGAGCACCCCACGGAGAGAAACTAGGGCGCACAAAACCCTTGTCCACCAAATCTTTCAGCTGAGCCTTCAACTCCCTCAACTCAATCGGCGCCATACGGTACGGATTCTTCGATACCGGTTTAGCACCAAGATATACATCGATTTCGAACTCGATCTCACAATCGGGTGGCGATCCCAGTAGGTCATCTAGGAAAACCTCAGGGAAGTCTCGGACTACCGGAATATTTCGATGTTCCACCTCACCTTGCCTCTGAACATCAACTACGTGGGCAAGAAGTCCGACGCATCCTGACCTCATCAGCTGTTGAGCTTTCAAGGAAGATATAACGGGTATACGGTGTTCCTTTGGTACTGCCTGATAGGAGAGTTCTACCTCGTTCGGGCGTTTAAACGACACAAGCCCGGACCTACAGTTGATGGTGGCGTGATGTCTAAACAGCCAGTCCATCCCCAGAATGACATCGTACCCTTTCATACCGATGACGATAAGATCGGCATAAAATTTCTGGTCCCCAACTGACACTATATCTCCCCGTACAACCTGCTCGGAGTGCATAAACTCTCCGGACGGTAGCATAATGCTGTAGGGTTGATCTGACGGTGTACTACAAAACTTCTGTCTAACTACGAAGTCCATGGCCACAAACGAATGTGTGGCCCCCGTGTCCCACAAGGTATAAGCAGGTACATTACATCAAGATTGTACCTGTAATTGATGTGTGCCGATCAGCATCATCAACATCCTCCATCATTGCAAACACCCTAGGTACGGCAAGGTTTGGTCTCGTGTCCGGTGTCGGGCAATCCCGAACATGATGGCCTCCTTTGCCACATCGGAAACATTGGCCAGTAGCAAGTCTGCATTCTTCTCTGTGAGGCTTCTGGCACCGCGGGCATACAGAAAGTTGAGGAGCCCCCATTGGTCTCTTTCCTTTGTCTTGATAAAGGATGGTTTCATTGAGCCTTTTGATGCCCCTGTTCTGCTGCTGTTGAGGTTGTAAATTCTGACCTCTTTGTTGTTGTTGCTGTTGAGGGGCATTCCGAATAATCCCCCTTGATGAATCCCTTTGTCTCAGGGATTTTATTTCCAAGGCTTCTAACTGGTAAGCCTTGGCCACCACCTTCGTATACGGGGCCTCATCAAATCCTCTGTATGAAATTCCTTGTAAGAGGTCCAGCTTCAAACCTTGAATGAATTGGTGCACCTTATTCTCATCAGTGGCCACCAGGTGTGTTGCATATCAGGATAATGATTCGAACTTCTGAACATATTCTGCCACTGACCCATATTGTCGCAGCCGAGAGAACTCCAGCAACTTTTCCTTCCTCACTCGTCGGTCAAAGTACTTCTCGTAGAAGATTTTCGTGAATCCTTCCTAGCTTAATGCTACTGTAGTCGACTGCACTGTGTCCCACCAAAATCCAGCACTTTCGATGAGATAGAACGTGGCACAATTTACTTTCTTGTTGTCTTTCACTTCTGCATAACTGAATATCTTCTCAATTGTTCGAATCCAGGTTTCAGCACGGGTCGGGTCTGTAGACAGTCCATCAAATGAAAGCGGCTGGAGTCGCCGGAATCTATCTCCACTGTCGTCACGTGAAGCATTTCCATGGTTGTTATTGTTATTGTTCCCGCTGTCTTCTCTGGCCATCATACGTTCCACCATGCGGGACTGTACTCCCACCAGTTCGGTTAGTCGGTCAATAGCACGAGAGCTTTCACTTGACTCTTCCTGATGTCCTCTCACCATTTCTAATAAACCCTGTAAACAGAATAACCTAATTTAATAAATAGAACTTTGACAGGGATTTAAACACTTACAGTTGGTGGAGCGATCTCACGTGGCGATTGTGTAGTCAGACATTTCACAGAATTGGTTTTAAAACCTTGTCTCTCTGATACCATAACTGTGACGGCCCATATCGGGATCCCGATCAGTAGGATCCGAGAGCCAAGTCGTCACTCAGGACGGTTAACGGAAAACGGTAAACGGTGACTATTTACAGAAAACGGGACTTATTATTATTATTTTTGAACATTATACTTTTAAAACATTTACAGTGGGAGAGAAAGTTCTATGGATTCAAAATCAAACGGAAAACAGTGAAAAGAGATTCTGGATAGCAATTATAAATGGAAGCAGGAAACAGGAAATATTGGCGGAAGACTTAGTTTTTTTTTTCAAAAGCAAAATACTATTGGGCGGAAGATGTGAGCTGACGTCAGGCAGAAGATGCATTTATAAAGACAGAAGTAAGGATGACGTCAGACGGAAGATTAAAGCTATCGGTGTACTCATATACTACAAAAGACGAACAGTGTTCAGCGGAAGAGGCTGAGTAAGTTGGGCGGAAGAGGTAGTGACGTCAGCCAGAAGATGGGTGACGTTAGTCGGAAGATACAGGCAGCAGACGGAATTCGGATGAGGTGATGACGTCAGCCGGAAGATGGATCACGTCAACCGGAAGATACAGACAGCAGATGAAATCGGCAGGTGTGATGACGTCATCGGAAGATGAAGGCAGCAGATGGAATCAGAAGGTATGATGACGTCATCGGAATAGGTGATGACATCATCAGAAGATGAAGTTAAATTGAGGGACAGATGAAACCGGTAGAAGTAACTAAAATTGAGATGAAATCTACTGTTCACCGGTGGATGAGATAAGACAAAATGTGAACAGTGACTATCGGTGGATGTACACTTAAAACAGCAGTGAACGTGATCGGAAGATGCAATTTTTAAGGTAGGACTTGACAACTTTAACAGGAAGACATACAAACAGAGGGCATAAAATAGAAGGCAGTAAGAGTTTCAGATTCTCAAACCACTTCAAAACATGGTTCTCAAGCGAAACTTATGGATACAGAAAATATTCCAAACCATTTCAGAATACTTCAGAATTTAATTCAACTGTCAAATACAGCACAAACAGAAGGCATGAAAGTTGTAGACCTTCAATACCCGATTCTAAACAAGGTTGTAGGACATCCTTTACAATTGACAGATTCAAAGAAACAGACTGCATGGGTAGTCCTAAAACCAGAAGTTATCCATGCACAAACTAACAGAAAATATGCCCAACAATTTCCAGAACATTCAGAACATGAATTAAACTGTCAAATACAGTAGTTTTTGAAACTTAGACATCAAAATTTGTACATTGTTTTAAAATCTGAGGATCAGTACAGAACCTAACATATATTTGCAGAATATCCAACACAGAAGTTTTAAATACATAAACAGAACATGGTTTAAAATTTCACTCTCTCAGTCGGGAATTTGTCTGACAACCACAACCAACCCGAGAGCTCAAACCACCAGCCACCTATTCATCAGACTGAGGCACAAAGTCCTCATTTTCGGGTTCAGTACCTACATCAGGGAGTTCACCTATGAGTTTAAAACTCAGTAAGAACATATATATATATATATATATATATATATATATGCAGTGATGCAAAATGCTATGCATGTTGTTTTCAGAATACAGTGACAGTACAGAACATTACGTTTCAGTGGCAGAGGGGTATAAGTAGGGCTTATAGGGGGACTGGCAAGTGCATGATAGGCACAAACAGAGATACAGAACAGAACAAAAACAGATCTGGGGGCCAGTCCCCGTCTCACACTTAACCGGTACATTTCAGTCAGATTTTATCTTCCTTAACTTCAAAACCGTGTACAGAAAACAGTTTTGCATGAACTTTCAGAAAATCGTGTATGCATGGACATTTACAGTGCTTACAGTTAATACAGCAGAGAACAAGAAGATAAAACAACAGGAACCTGAACAGAAACTACAGAACTTAACTCTAACCCTTCTACCCGAAACCAGCCAACATAATGTAAAACCTAGTACCTCCGAGATGTAGGGCCTTAAGGGCCAACCTACGGATATGAACTTACCTGTTATCCGCGATGCAGTTGGCTGGAAAGTCTCGGAAATGCACAGATCTGTAACAAGCACGTAGAGAAATAAACAATGCTGCAGATGCTAACAAATAAGTTAGAAGAATCAGCAGCAACACGTTTGAAATCTTTAGAAAACACCGCAACGTGTTTTCATCCAAAGACAGTGAGTTTTCTTTAAATAACATAACCCTAAACTTCGGTAAGAACCCACATTAAACTTGTCCAAATTTGTTAGCGTGAGTAGATGCTTACCTTTTTGCTGAAGGAAACAGAAGAATGCAGGAGAAACAAGGTTTGGTACTTTGTTTCAGTCACCTGGAAGAGAGAAAGCCAAGAGGGAAGGGGAGAAGCAAAGAGGTGAAGTGAAGATTTCACGTAGGAGGAAAAATTTAACTTCCTCAACAAGCTGCCATGTGTCAACTATCCATTGGCTATCTCCCACCAACCTTAATTTCTCTCCAATTTACCCTTCCATGCATTTTAAACTTAGTGTTTTGTTTAGTTGCACATTAGTTTGGTTCCCAACAAAACACATATTGAATTAATTATAAAATAAATCTCGCAAAATGATTTGGGAAATAATTACAGCCAAAAGGCCGGGTGCTACAGGTCCATCCTCTCCCACCCAGTGGCCTCCTTAGGGGACAATGGCACCGCCGTGGCATCCTCCATAGGAACATCGCCTGCTAATGTGGAATCCTCTTGATCAGAGTTGAACACCCAAGTCCCGTCGACTTTGACTAGGATCATCCAAGTCAAATGAAGCCTATTAAATATATCGACAGATCTCAGTGCTCTTCTCGGCTCTCTAGCCGTAGCTGAATCCTAACTCGCTCGACGATCTTCTGAATTAATGTGTTGACACCAAATTGTTATTGGATGTCCGACTTATCTAGAGTCCCTCTGACGATTTGAAAAATTCACAGTCTTGATGGACGTGAGAGATAAAGAAACCCCAGAGCAGTAAGGCAGTCTAAAGTTTCATGTACCATGCACGCGATGCCTATTTGAGACCATTCAGAGACTTGTGTAGGTGGCTAACAAGAGAGAAAGAAAGAGGTTCTACAGAGCCAGTGGCTGCATCATATAAGTCGTCTCCGTAAGATCATTGTGACGAAAAGCGTCCAAAACATCCATTTTGCGAGTATCCCACCTGAAAGATAAAGCAAGGGAAAGGGTTAAGCAAAGTGTCAGGGTTAAACCATAGGGCCGAAGGTTTCTGTGTAATCAACACCATCGGTTTGAAATATATATAATTATAAGGTCAAGAATAAATTAAATCTTAACTTATAAGTTAATGTAGAACGAACACCCTAACCGCCATATGTGATTTTTTTCCGTTAATTTAGTGAGATGCACAGCATATCAATACTTTTTCCCAGATTCTCTAAAATACCCTTGCTAGAAAAAAAAAACTCCTTTACATACTCGCCTCTTCCCAGAGAAATAACCCTAACTCGTCAGGAGATCATTTTGATGGTGTTTTTCTAGGGGGATTTCCATGATTTCTACTGATTTTTCTCACCTTTCTCAAGATATTGAAACAGAGTTCAGAGCTTGATGTGAGGGCGCACTCAGCAGTAGGTCCTTTTTCCTTCAAGATAGCCGAAAAGATTTTTAAATCAAGAAAAGAGTTTACAATTAACATAAAAAAATTCCATAGAAGTAAGAATTGATGAACATAGACAAAAATCTCAAAGCTTCAATCCTCGGACCAGGGAAGAATGGTCCAAGGAAGTACTTGGGTCGGAGAAGAAAGGGTGTAAGAGACTTGGGAGGAGAAGCAACCGGGTTGTAAACCAAAGTTGCCGGAAAGAAAATCTGGTTGCCAGCGAATTTCAACTAAAGCCTTAAACAAATTATCTTTCTCAGTTCAAGGGGAAAGATAATTAGAATGCCACAACGTCCAAGGTGAGAATCAGGCAAATGAATCTCCTGGAGAAGAACTGATCTTGATTTGGAAGTGCGTGGAGGAGTAGAAGTAATCTGAACAGATGACTATTCCTAGTTGGAATGGGGTATCCCGACGCTAGGAGAATAAAAAAAAACAGTCTAGAAAAAATAAATAGTAATTATCGATTTGAACCCTATACTATACACATTTTTTCAATTCATCCCCTGTACTAAAAAAAGGGCAAACCGAACCCTGTACTTTGATTCTGTTATCATTTTTGACCTTCTATCAACAATTTCATTAAATCTTTATTTAAAAAATTACCAAACAATCTTAAATTCAGTTAAAATTTTTACCACATGTTCACTACTTAAAGAGGAGATAATCTGAAAATATTTGTTATTTTTTAACACATGTACAATTTATTGTAATTTTATTTTTTTTATTTTATAAAAATATTATAATACATCATACAAGTTTTAAAAAATTACAAAATTTGTTCTATTATATGCCCATAATGTAATGAACATGTGAAAAAAGTTTCAAATAAATCTAATATCTTTTGATATTTGTTTAAATTAATATCAGTTTCTTTTTTACTTTATAAATTATTTTTTTAAAAATAACAAACAATATTTTATTTATTTGAAAACTTTTCCACATGTTCAACCTATTATGAGTAGATAATAGAAAACTGTTCGTGATTTTCTAAAATTTGTATGATTTATTATAATATTTTTATAAAATACAAAAATAAAATTACAATAAATCGTACATGTGTTACAAAATCATGACAATTTTTAGATTATCTTTTCATTAGGTATTAAACATGTGGTAAAAATTTCAACTGAATCTAAGATCGTTTAATAATTTTTTAAATGAGGGTTTAATGAAATTGTTGATAAAAGGTCAAAAATGATAACAGAATCAAAGTACAGGGTTCGGTTTATCTGTTTTTTTAGTACAGGGGCGAATTGAAAAAAAGTTTATAGTACAAGGTTCAAATAGATAACTACCCAAAAATAAAACATGCAATCCAAAAATGTAAGCAAACAGTTCCAGGAAAAATAGTCTATGGTTGACTCAAAAGTCCAAAAAATAATTAAAAAATAGGGCCGATTCTTTGATAAAAATAGCACAGCCCAAACTCCGAGGAGAGGTGAGTAAGGGTTGATTTCTCGAGGAAGAGAAGTGTTTTTTGGAGTGTTGTATTTAGCCAAGTGTAAGACAGTAGGAGTACCTAGGGTATAAATTTAAACTTCACTCTAATTTTAAACTAATTTTTATAATAATCATTATTTTTGGTTTATGTACAAATATAACTTAAAACTTGTGGTAATATTCTGTAACACCCGGTTCTTTAGAACTAAGTCTTATTTCTTCCTAAAAATTAATGACACACACTTTAAATGGTGATAGTAAATGTAAGGTTATTGAGTGACTAGGCAAGGGTATAAGGGTAACTTGAAATTTAAAAAGTGGATAACCTATTAAAAGGAAGAGATTTAGTGATAAATACACTATAGCCGCCACTGTTTCGTCTTTACTCCTTTCGGTATTCGACTCAAGATCAGTAGAGCTCTCGGCGACTCTCCCACCCGATTTCCCTTTCAACCTTGTAAGTTTTCCTCATTTCTCTCGAGTTTAAGCAGTTAGACAACTGAGGGAGTAAAATGTGGGGATTTCGGGGATGTTGTGAATGAGAGTAGATTCGGGTTTATTATAAAATTTGGGGATGCTCAATGAATAGAACTCCTAACTGTTCACTTAGGTTTTCTGAATGCTTTAGAATGAGGATTTGTAAGGATTGGCTTAATGCTCTGTTTATGGTTCTAGGTGAGCAATTTCGAAGCAACTCCTAACCGAGTATTCACCAGGAATCCAGGTAATTGAAGTATTGTGTGTGCCTTCGGGCCTACATCACAAAACAGTAGAGTTATGCATGTTTGAGTGTTTTCTTTATGCCATGCATCATGTTTTTGAAGAAACACGAAAATGAATTTACATGGAATGAATGGTAAGGCATGAACAGAACGTGTTATGATAGCTATTAAGGGAACTAATCTGCCGCTTAATTGATGTAGTGGATTTATAACATTGGGAGGATTGATCCCACTCCCAAGGGAACTGAGGGATCAGATTAGCTATTGAAGGAACTAATCCGCCCCTTAATTGATGTAGTGGATTTATAACATTGGGAGGATTGATCTCACTCCCAAGGGAACCGAGGGATCAGACCAGTTATGAATGAATGCGAATGCAAATGAGATGAGAAAGTAGAAATTTGCATGTTTAGGAACTTTATGTTTCAGCATTTCAGCATCTCATTTTCTTACTACTTTACTTACTTAGCATTAGGCTAATAGATGAGTTTTGTGATGTAGGTGTTGAGGATACTGCAGGTGATTCCCTTGTTTGGACAGATGAATAGATGAGGTTGGAGGAGTACATTCATGCTTCGGTATGGTAAACTGATGAGGCGGGTTAACTTGTGTCAGTAGTATGAATGTTTAGTTGACAATGTTTCAATTTAAGTGTGTTGAATTTTCATGACCGTAGTGGTTCAATGTTTTGAATACCCTTTTTTTTTTAGATTTACTGATAATAGTATTCTGTTGGGATTTTACGTTGGTATTCACTGGATTTTAGTAATGCAATAGTTTGAATTGTTACTGAATGGTTTCAGTGAAGTGAGTAAATTCCTTTCCGTATGTTGAGTTGTTATTATGTCCTCTATCGGTAGATGATGTCTATCGGTAGATGTTGAGTTATGGTTATGTTGTCTATCGGAAGATGTCTTCAGTAAAGCCATCGGATGATGTCTCAGAAAAGTCATCGGTACATGAAATAAAATTCTATCGGAAGATGTAGATTTTACACTATTGGTATGAGTGGGTATTATGCTTTGTCGTTTAGTGATCGATGTATGCAGTTTATTCTATCGGAAGATGGGAATGAGAGATTTTTGTCGTTTGCCGTCGGTAGATGTGAGTCGTAAAACTTGTCATTTTGCGATCGGTTGATGTTGGATAATTGATTTATCCGGCTGACGTCATCGGTAGATGCAGTCTACTGAGTGATGTCTTTTGTGTCCAACTCTTCTGGTTGACGTCATCGGTAGAAGCCTTCTATTTTCTGTTTCTGCTTCTTCCGATTGACTTATTTCATCGGCAGATGCGTTTGACTTCTCCAACTTCTCAAGTATTCCATGGTTTAAACCTTTATTTCCTAATTGATGATTGTTTCTTAGCATTTCAAACAATGTTTCGCAGTTTTGTTTAAACTCCATTGTCGCTCAAACGATTTTCGCTGCAAAATTTTAGTTGTATTGAGATTTTAGCAAATGTCAAATCTTGAATGTTGAGAGAAGTTTTAAAATATGGTTGAAATTTCTTAGTCGTGTACGGGCTTTTGTGTTACGAACCGGGTTCAGATAACTCGGGGCGTTACAGTATGGTATCAGAGACATTCAGTTAAACCGTTCAAAAGATTACTCATCAATGCCAATCATTGCATGGAAGTACTTCAACAACTGAAAGTGTTTATGTTAATCTTAGTTAATAGATATTTAAGAGTGTAAATAACCTTGTACAGGAACTTAGTACAATGGCCAGACGCCCAGGAAGACCTAGGATACCGAGGGAAATGCCAGACTTGAGGAGTGAGGAGGAAGCTAGTGTTATTAGACAGCTGACAGATTTGGTACGTCAGCAAACAGACTTAGTATGTCAGCAGTCCGATCAATTAGGAGTGTTGTTGAACTAAGAAGTACAAGGAAGTGCCAACTCGGGTTCTAGCAATGAACATTCAGGAGACCGATTCCGGAGGCTTCAACCGCCCACGTTTGATGGAAAATCTTCTAACCCGATTGTTGCTGAAGAGTGGCTTAGGAAGATTGAAAGTATGTTTAGGTGTGCCAACGTCGGAGAAGGAGACAAGGTTACTCTGGCGACATTTCATTTTGCTGGAGATGCCCAACTTTGGTGGGAGAAAATTGAGACCACCACTGATATTCTGACTATGGCTTGGTCTCAGTTCAAGGACATTTTCTTTGAAAAGTATTTTAACAGCACCATCCAGGCCACGAAGAAGGTGGAGTTCCTGAACTTGAAACAGTCAGGATCTGTGGCTGAGTACGTCAGACAATTTGAGTCTCTGTCCAGGTTCGCTGGACACCTTGTTCACAAGAATGAAGATAAGGTGTTTCTATTTATGCAAGGACTGAAGCCTGATATGTACAGAGGGGTCAAGTTTTCAGGTTTTAAAGGTTTACCTTTCAGTGAAGTTGTGTCCACAGTTTTGGAGGTGGAAGAAGCTGAAATGAAATGTTCTGGACCGAAGGAAGCCCCACAAAAGTTCGTCCAACCCCAACAACAGAGAGGAATGAAGAGGCCAAATGAAGGCCAGAGTAGCCAAGGATCAGGGTGGAAGGTACCGGATAACAAGAGGTATCCCCAGTGCCCGAAGTGTCTGAAAAGTCATTTGGGCGAGTGCAGATTTGGGTCAGGTAAGTGTTTCAACTGTGAGTAGTTTGGACATAGACACAGAGATTGCCCGAAGCCTGGAATCACCCGATGCTTTAATTGTAACAAAGTCGGCCATATCAACAGAGACTGCCCAGCTTTGAAGAGCGGCCCTGCTTTGATTAAACCCAGGATATTCTCCATGACGGAGTCGGGTGAGGAACAGCCTGCTGTTATGTCAGGTACTATATTGATCAACTCTGTGCCTGCTTTTACTTTAATAGATTCTGGTGCAACACATTCCTTTATAGCATCTGCGTTTGCTGTTAAGTTAAATGTGCAGTTTACCTCTTCCATGCATGTGTTTAGTGTTGCATTACCTTCCGGTGAACGCATGCACTCTAACTAGGTGATTTGTGACAGTGTTGTGTTAGTAGGAAACGTAAGTCTACCTGCTGATCTTATTATTATTGACATAATGGGATTTGATGTCATCCTAGGAATGGATTGGTTGTTTAAGCATTATGCCACGATAGATTGTCGGACTGGAATTGTTAGTTTTCAACCCCTGGTGGTTTAAACCATACCTTCCAAGCTCTGAAGAAGAGTAAGAAAATGACTGTAATGACTTCTATCGATTGTAGACCCTCCTTCTGCAGGGAGTATTTGTGCTTTTTGACCAATGTTTTAGACACACAACTAGTAGAAAAATCAAACCCCAAGAATGTTTTAGTTGTCCATGATTTTCTGGAAGTATTCCTAGATGACCTTCCTGGCTTGCTACCAGATAGAGAAATTGAATTCGTTGTGGATGTCTACCTAGGCACTGAGCCTGTATCCAAGAATCCATATAGACTAGCGCCAACAGAACTTAAGGAATTAAAGAAGCAATTAGAGGATTTGTTGGAGAAAGGGTTCATACGCCCTAGCTTTTCACCATGGGGTGCACCTGTCCTTTTTGTTAAAAAGAAAGATCGATCAATGCGTATGTGCATAGACTATAGGGAATTGAATAAGCTAACTGTCAAGAACAAGTATCCACTGCCGAGGATTGATGATTTATTTGATCAGCTTATTGGTGCAAGAGTTTTCTCTAAGATTGACCTTAGGTCCGGTTATTACCAGCTGAAGGTTAAATCTGAGGATATTCCAAAGACTACTTTTCGCACGAGGTATGTCAAATATGATTTTTTGGTCATGTCCTTTGGATTGACAAATGCACCAGCAGCCTTTATGGATCTCATGAATAGAGTGTTTCATGAATACTTGGATAAGTTTGTCATAGTGTTTATCGATGATATTTTAATCTATTCCCGTACTAAAGATGAGCATGCCAGGCATTTGAGTTTGGTGTTGGGAATACTTAGGCAGCACCAACTTTATGCCAAGTTTTCTAAGTGTGAGTTTTAGTTGGACAGAGTTCACTTCCTTGGGCATGTGATCTTTGGAGATGGGATATCTGTTGATCCAGCTAAGGTTCAAGCAGTTAAGGAATGACCCCAACCGAGGAGTGCTACAGATATTCGAAGTTTTCTTGGATTAGCAGGATATTATAGAAAATTTATTGAGGGATTTTCAAAGATTGCAACACCCCTTACTAAGTTAACAAGGAAAAATGTGAAATATATATGGACTGATGAATGTGAGCATAGTTTCCAGACCTTGAAACATAAACTGACCAATGCTCCAATCTTAACCCTTCCAGTTGAAGATGGTAAGTTTAGCATTTACTGTGACGCCTCCAAAATGTGTCTTGGTTGTGTTTTAATGCAGGATGGAAAGGTAATAGCTTATGCCTCTAGACAGCTGAAAACACATTAGAGGAATTACCCTACGCATGACTTGGAATTAGCTGCAGTAGTATTTGCACATAAGATTTGGAGGCATTACCTGTATGGACAATCCTGTGAGATATTTTCGGATCATAAGAGCCTGAAGTATATTTTCACACAGAAGGAACTAAACATGAGGCAACGTCGATGGTTGGAGTTTGTAAAGGACTATGATTTTGAGATTAAATACCATCCCGGCAAAGCAAATGTTGTGGCAGATGCTTTGAGCAGAGTTACAACACAAACCCCAACCATGATTTTTGATATGTCAATAGCCTTAGAGTCAGAATTCCAGAGGTTTAACCTAGAAGTAGTATCCAGTGTATCAGCTATACTTTCAGCCATAACCTTAAAGCCTACCATTCTTCAGAAAATAAAGGAAGCTCAGACGAATGATGATGAGTGCAACAAATACAAGTTAAGCATGGATTCTACGGACAAGTCAGATTTTAACCATTCTACCGATGGAATCCTTAAGTTTAGGAATAGATGGTTCGTTCCTGCCATTAAAGAACTTCGTGATGAATTTCTTTCAGAAGCACATTCTTCCAGGTTCTCGGTCCACCCTGGGAGTACAAAGATGTACAAGGACCTTAGACAACATTATTGGTGGCCAGGTATGAAAAGAAGTGTGGCGGCGTATGTGGAATCATGTCTGGTCTGCCAGCAAGTTAAAGCTAAACATCAGAGACCTGCAGGAGCATTACAACCCTTACCAGTTCCCGAATGGAATGGGAACAAATAACGATGGATTTTGTTATAGGATTTCCTAGAACAGTAAAGGGACATGATGCAATTTGGGTTATAGTCGACCGGCTAACCAAATCAGCTCATTTCCTACCAATAAAGGTGACTTACTCGATGGATCAACTTGCTGAATTATACGTGCAAGAAATTGTTAGGTTACATGGAGTTCCAGGTACCATAGTTTCAGACCGAGACTCTAGATTTACATCTAAGTTTTGGAAAAGTCTGCATAAGGCTATGGGAACATAGCTTAGTTTTAGCACAGCTTTTCACCCTCAGACGGATGGACAATCCGAAAGAACCATCCAAACTTTAGAGGATATGCTTCGTGCATGCACATTGGATTTTCAAGGTTCTTGGAACAAGTATCTATCCTTAGTAGAATTCTCTTACAACAACAGTTTTCAGGCAACAATAGGAATGGCACCGTATGAAGCA
This sequence comes from Begonia masoniana, assembly GCA_022432975.1. Lineage (NCBI taxonomy): Eukaryota > Viridiplantae > Streptophyta > Magnoliopsida > Cucurbitales > Begoniaceae > Begonia > Begonia masoniana. The sequence continues at coordinate 19,675,888 of CM039504.1, forward strand.
TTGTATGGACGAAAATGCAGATCACCTTTGTACTGGGATGAAGTTGGAGAAGCACAATTGCTTGGTCCTGACATTATGCAGCATACGGTTGAGAAGGTTGCCCTCATCCGACAGAAAATTTTGGCAGCTCAGAGCCGACAGAAGAGCTATGCAGATTGCAGGCGTAGAGAATTGGAGTTTGAGGTAGGGGAAAAAGTTTTATTTAAAGGAGTTGTGAGATTTGGAAAGAGAGGAAAGTTGAGCCCCAGATTTATTGGACCATTTACTATTCTGAAGAGAATTGGGAAGACAGCATATCAGTTAGAGTTATCAGCCTCTATGGAAGGGATTCACAATGTGTTCCATGTCTCCATGCTTAAGAAGTGTGTACGAGATCCATCTTAGATTCTGGAACAGCAGAGTATTGAAGTTCATCCTACTCTTACATATGAGGAGAAACCAGTAAGGATCTTAGACTATGCAGTGAAGGTATTGCACAACAAAGAGGTTCCACTAGTGAAAGTCTTATGGCGTAACCAGGACTTTGAGGAGACGACTTGGGAGCGCCAGCAAGACATGATAAACCAACATCAAGAACTATTCAGGTACTGAATTTTGAGGACAAAATTCTTTTAAGGAGGGTAGAATGTAGCACCTGGTTCTTTAGAACTAAGTCTTATTTCTTCCTAAAAATTAATGACACACACTTTAAATGGTGATAGTAAATGTAGGATTATTGAGTGACTAGGCAAGGGTATTAGGGTAACATGAAATTTAAAAAGTGGATAACCTATTAAAGGGAAGAGATTTAGTGATAAATGCACTATAGCCGCCACTGTTTCATCTTTACTCCTTTCGGTATTCGACTCAAGCTCAGCAGAGCTCTCGGCGACTCTCCCACCCGATTTCCCTTTCAACTTGGTAAGTTTTCCTCATTTCTCTTAAGTTTAAGCAGTTAGACAACTGAGGGAGTAAAATCTGGGGATTTCGGGGATGTTGTGAATGAGAGTAGATTCGGGTTTATTATAAAATTTGGGGATGCTCAGTGAATAGAACTCCTAACTGTTCACTTAGGTTTTCTGAATGCTTTAGAATGAGGATTTGTAAGGATTGGCTTAATGCTCTGTTTATTATTCTAGGTGAGCAATTTCGAAGCAACTCCTAACCGAGTATTCACCAGGAATCAAGGTAAGTTAAGTATTGTGTGTGCCTTCGGGCCTACATCACAAAACAGTAGGGTTATGCATGTTTGAGTGTTTTATTTATGCCATGCATCATGTTTTTGAAGAAACACGAAAACGAATTTACATGGAATGAATGGTAAGGCATGAACAGAACGTGTTATGATAGCTATTAAGGGAACTAATCTGCCGCTTAATTGATGTAGTGGATTTATAACATTGGGAGAATTGATCCCACTCCCAAGGGAACTGAGGGATCATATTAGCTATTAAGGGAATTAATCCGCCCCTTAATTGATGTAGTGAATTTATAACATTGGGAAGATTGATCCCACTCCCAAAGGAACCGAGGGATCAGACCAGTTATGAATGAATGCGAATGCAACTGAGATGAGAAAGTAGAAATTTGCATGTTTAGGAACTTTATGTTTCAGCGTTTCAGCATCTCATTTTCTTACTACTTTACTTACTTAGCATTAGGCTAATAGATGAGTTTTGTGATGTAGGTGTTAAGGATATGACAGGTGATTCCCTTGTGTGCACAGATGAATAGATGAGGTTGGAGGAGTACATTCATGCTTCGGAATGGTAAACTGATGAGGCGGGTTAACTTGTGTCAGTAGTATGAAGGTTTAGTTGACAATGTTTCAATTTAAGTATGTTGAATTTTCATGACCGTAGTGGTTCAATGTTTTGAATACCCTTTTTTTTTAGATTTACTGATAATAGTATTCTGTTGGGATTTTACGTTGGTATTCACTAGATTTTAGTAATGCAATAGTTTGAATTGTTACTGAATGGTTTCAGTGAAGTGAGTAAATTCCTTTTCGTATGTTGAGTTGTTATTCTGTCCTCTATTGGTAGATGATGTCTATCGGTAGATGTTGAGTTATGGTTATGTTGTCTATCGGAAGATGTCTTCAGTAAAGCCATCGGATGATGTCTCAGAAAAGTCATCGGTACATGAAATAAAATTCTATCGGAAGATGTAGATTTTACACTATCGGTATGAGTGGGTATTATGCTTTGTCGTTTAGTGATCGGTGTATGCAGTTTATTCTATCAGAAGAAGGGAATGAGAAACTTTTGTCGTTTGTCGTCGGTAGATGTGAGTCGTAAAACTTGTCGTTTTGCGATCGGTTGATGTTGGATAATTGATTTATCCGGCTGACGTCATCGGTAGATGCAGTCCACCGAGTGATGTCTTTTGTTTCCAACTCTTCTGGTTGACGTCATCCGTAGAAGCCTTCTATTTTCTGTTTCTGCTTCTTCCGATTGACTTATTTCATCGGTAGATGTGTTTGACTTCTGCAACTTCTCAAGTAGTCCACGGTTTAAACCTTTATTTCCTAATTGATGATTGTTTCTTAGCATTTCAAACAATGTTTCGCAGTTTTGTTTAAACCTCATTGTCGCTCAAACGATTTTCGCTGCAAAATTTTAGTTGTATTGAGATTTTAGCAAATGTCAAATCTTGAATGTTGAGAGAAGTTTTAAAATATGGTTGAAATTTCTTAGTCGTGTACGGGCTTTTGTGTGACGAACCGGGTTCAGATAACTCGGGGCGTTACATATTCAAATTTAGCCATTCTCCAATTTATAAATTAAATTTTAAAAAATTCAAAGTGACTATCTCAAAAAACATATCAAACGATATCGGATTTACTTGAGATTTTTACCACATATTCACCATATCATGTAAAATAATTAAGAACTTTTGTGATTTTTTAACACCTGTACAATTTATTGTAAGTTTTATAAAATATTTTATTAAAATTATGTATTTATACAAAAATTATTAAACTGTCTAAATAGGCTCTACTTTCAAAATTATGTTTTATGCATGTATCCTTAAACTTTCATAAAAGATAAAACATAGGAAAAAGTTCAATTTAGCCCCCAACGTATGGGGTCTGTAATACCCCAGATTTTTTTGGGTTAATTTAATTAATTTAAGTTAGGTTAGCTATTAGGTTAATTAAATTATTTCTCGGGAGTTTTGGTGGAGGAGTTAGACCGAGGTGAGGTGAGAGTCAATTATAGAAATTTAATGGTCGAAGAACGGGATTTAACAGAGTTTCAGAGGAGTTGAATTTACGGGAGGGCAAAACGGTAAATGTCATTATTATTATTATTATTATTATTATTATTATTTTGTTTTAAAAGAAAACATTTTATGTTTTCTTTTAAAACAACTGAATGGCTATCGAAGCCATTCAGTGTTCTTCGCGGCCGAGAGCAGAACAGGGGAGAGGATGGAAGGAGAGCGACGCTCGCCGATCAAGACCGTCGGAGATTTCGACGTCTTTCTGGTCAGACGACGGCGACGAAATCAGGGATAGCATTTCCGGCACGTCTCTGCGCGCAAACCGACCGGTAAGGCTTGGTTCGCTCTGTTTTGGTTTTGTCTGTGCTGTGGGTCGCCGAGCTGCTAGAGCTCCGATCACCGGCCGATTTGGGTGTCCTCAGCTTGGGTTTGCTGACCCTTAAACCAGCGATGGCCATTGAGCCGTGAGGAGCTCAGTCTGGGCAAAAAACCGAGGGGCTCCAAATTGGTTGCTTCGATTTTCTGGTTTAAAGTCGTAGCATTTTGTTAGATTATGCTAATTAGGTATGAGGGTGTGGTTGATTTGGTGAGAAATGGGTGAAAATGATGAAAAACCGAGATGGAGAAATTCCGGTAGGGGCAAAATTAGGTTGTGCCATTTTGACCTAGCTACATCCGTTTGTTTTAAATTTCCTTTTATCGGTTAAACTAGCTATTAGAGGAGTATGTGGCTACTGGAATCGTTTGATTCCGATAACCGACGCAAAAGTTATGAACGTTTGAAGTTTCGGGTCGTTTTTTACCGAACCCAAATTAGGGCCCGTTTAGTTAGGCTTTAGTTGGGTGAGGCTAAAAATAGCAGTTTAGATAATTGATGAATGTAAGTCTTGATTCGATTTTCTGGTTTAAAGTCGTAGCATTTTGTTAGATTATGCTAATTAGGTATGAGGGTGGTTGATTGGTGAGAAAATGGGTGGAAAATGATGAAAAACCGAGATGGAGGAAATTCCGGGTAAGGGGCAAAATTAGGTTTTGCCATTTTTGACCTAGCTACATCCGTTTGTTTTAAATTTCCTTTTTATAGGTTAAACTAGGCTATTAGAGGAGTATGTGGCTACTGGAATCGTTTGATTCCGATAACCGACGCAAAAGTTATGAACGTTTGAAGTTTCGGGTCAGTTTTTACCGAACCCAAATTAGTGGCCCGTTTAGTTAGGCTTTAGTTGGGTTAGGCTAAAAATAGCAGTTTAAGAGTAAATTGATGAATGTAAGCTTGATTTTAATGAAGTTGAATTTTTGTCGTAGGTCGAGCCGTAGGTGGACAGGGATTCGAGCATCCTCAGCGATCTAGGACGCCAGGTAAGTAGTAGTGTGGTTGAGAATGTTTGAGAGTCGCCCAGAACGGCCTACACCACAGTTGTTTGTATGTTGTGAGTCGTGTGTATGTCATGAGTAGTCGGTATGTGATGTGGATATGAAGTCGTCGTTAGTTGGTCATGGTATGTAGGTTGTGAGTCTTGCGTATGCTGTGGGTCGTAGGTACGGATGTGGATATGAAGTCGTCGTTAGTTGGTCATGGTATGTAGGTTGTGAGTCTTGCGTATGCTGTGGGTCGTAGGTACGGATGTGGATGTGAAGTCGTCGTTAGTTGGTCATGGTATGTAGGTTGTGAGTTTTGTGTAGGTTGTGAGTTTTGTGTAGGTTGTGAGTTTTGTGTAGGTTGTGAGTTTTGTGTAGGTTGTGAGTTTTGTGTAGGTTGTGAGTTTTGTGTAGGTTGTGAGTTTTGTGTAGGTTGTGAGTTTTGTGTAGGTTGTGAGTTTTGTGTAGGTTGTGAGTTTTGTGTAGGTTGTGAGTTTTGTGTAGGTTGTGAGTTTTGTGTAGGTTGTGAGTTTTGTGTAGGTTGTGAGTTTTGTGTAGGTTGTGAGTTTTGTGTAGGTTGTGAGTTTTGTGTAGGTTGTGAGTTTTGTGTAGGTTGTGAGTTTTGTGTAGGTTGTGAGTTTTGTGTAGGTTGTGAGTTTTGTGTAGGTTGTGAGTTTTGTGTAGGTTGTGAGTCTTGTGCAGATTATGAGTTAGTGGTACGTACGTTATGAGTCTTGTCCTGGTTATGGGTTAATGGTATGTATGTTATGAGTCTTGTGCAGGTTGTGGGTGAGTTGTACGTAGGTTGTGAGTATCGTGTAGGTTGTTGGTCAGTTGTGTGTAGGTTGTGAGTCTTGTGCAGGTTGTGGGTCGGTTGTACGTCAGTTGTGAGTTTTGTGCACGTTATGGGTTGTAGGCACGCTTGTGATGTGATGCGCATGTGGAGTCGTAATTAGTTTATTGTGGTCAGCATGCATCATGTTTTAAAAGCTACGCAAAATATTTTGAGCATGTTTTTAAGCACGGAGGGAGAGTAGAGGAGGTGAGGTACGGTGTGGACAGGCGACAGTGGGCTGGAGTCTGACTGTGGGCCCCGCTTCCGGGACGAGCTGGAGCGGTGGCGACTTGCCGATGAGAGCGCGGTGTATCGACCGACTGTCTCGGGCGGTTGCACTTTGAGTCAGGACAGTGACTAGGGTGTGACTGTGGGCCCCGCTTCCGGGACGAGCTGAAACGGTGGCGACGTGCCGATGGCAGCGCAGTGTATCGACCGACTGTCTCGGGCGGTTGCATTTCGAGTAGGGAAAGGGGGTTTTGCGTGTGACTTATGGACCCCGTTCTTGGAGAAACCGGGACGGCAGTGACGTGTCGGTAAACAGTACGGTGTACGGACTGACTGCCCGATGCGGTTACATTCCAAACCTCGGTGAGATGCAATGCGGTGAGATGATGACAACATGTGTAGAGACTTGCATGTGTTAGGATTGCATAACCAGATTTCATGCTTCACGTTTATTTTTCAGCACTTTACTTGCTAAGCTTTGAGCTTACGGTGTGTTCTGTGGTGTAGGTACTGTTGAGCTTGTGGGTGAGTACCGAGAGTCTGACCAGGAGTAGGTGGCAGTTGGTGGCGTGCGACCAGGGCCCCAGTTGATGGCAGTGTTAGGACGACCCGACCCATGGAGCTGTTGTATGGTGTTGATTGGGAGTAGGGCTTTTTGTCTTTTGTGGGGGTATTTTGTATTTGTTGTATATAGTCATAGTTAAGGGTTATGTGTCGTCCTATACTGTGAATTTTCTTCACTTATGGATGTTAGTATTTTAGTTTCCCTCTTTACTGCTAATTGGAGGTTTCGTATGCTGGATAGTTGAGTAGGAGTGTTCTGGATCTGGTTGAGGATTTGATTTGTTTGCAGGTACTTAGCATTTTGGGGGCGCCATTTTCAGGTGTTACTCTGCCGAAATTTTTGGGGAGGACGTTGTTGTGCTTAACGGTTAGGATTAAGGGAAGTTAGTGAGTCTAGGCAGCTAGGTAAGACATAAGAGAGCTTCGAGAGGTTAGTTTTAAATTCTGTTGTGTGAGTTTTATTGGAAGGTATTTCTATTGTTGGAAGTTTAGGGAAAAGGAGATTAGGAGAACTTAGTGAGTTAGTTGTAACACCCGGTTTCGTTTAAACCGGTTTACTTTATCAAATTTTAGTGGATGTTTTATGGATGAAATTGGGGAGCTAGTGTTTAGGTTAATAAATGTGAGTGTAAGGGCATGATGGTAATTTGAGATGTTATTTTGGATAGCGTATTTAATGGAAAGTTTAATGAGGTTTAGCCGCCACTGTTCTCTCATTTTTCCTTTCTCGATATTCAGCTCAAGCTCAGCAGAGCTCCAGGCGATTTTTCCTCTCCGATCTTCAACCCTCAAACTAGGTAAGTTCTCCCCTTGTTTTCTTGAGATTTTAGTGGCTAGATAGCAGAGAGAGTGCAATGTGTGTATTTTTTATAATGCTGTGAGTGAGTTGAGTTCTAGTTTAGTGTTGAGCCGAGAATGTACGATGACCAGAACTTCCAAACTAGCTCCTTAGGTTTCTGAATTATATGGGATAAGGTTAGTGTTGATCTAATCGGTATTCTGCTTATGACATTAGGTGAGCAGGGCTTCCAAAGTAGTTGAAACCGAGCGATTTCCAGGAGACCAGGTACGTGAAGTATTGTGTGTGCCTTCGGGCCTACATCACAAAACAGTAGGTTTATGCATGTTTGAGTGTTTTCTTTATGTCATGCATCATGTTTTTGAAGAAATACGAAAATGAATTTATATGAAATGTTATGACAAGGTATGAATAGATTGAAACATATTAGCTGTTAAGGGAACTAATCTGCCCCTTAATTGAGAAGAGGATGTATGACTTTGGGAGAACTGATCCCACTCTCAATGGAATTGAGGGATCAGATTAGCTGTTAAGGGAACTAATCTGCCCCTTAATTGAGAAGAGGATGTATGACTTTGGGAGAACTGATCCCACTCCCAATGGAATTGAGGGATCAGATAAGCTGTTAAGGGAACTAATCCGCCCCTTAATTGAGAAGATGATGTATGACTTTGGGAAAGTTGATCCACCTCCCAATGGAACCGAGGGATCATTTCAGTGAATGAACGAAATTGCAACTGAGTTGTGAAAGTAGAAACTGCATGTTTAGGTTTTATGTTTCAGCATATCATTTCATTTTTGCTTTTCTTGCTTAGCATTAGACTAATAGATAAGTTTTGTGATGTAGGTGTTGAGGTTACTGCAGGTGATTTCCCTGAGTTCACAAATGCATAGATGATGTTGGAGGAGCGCATCCAGGCCACGACTTGGTAAACTGATGAGGCGGTTTAACCAGTGTTTTGTGTATGTGCATTGTAGTAAACAATTGGATAGCTGAGTTGTGTTTGAGTTTCGTTGACAGAATCAACTTTCAATGTCCTGATCTTAGATTTGAAAACTCTCTGGTTCAGTCGACAACGTTTTCACTCAAGTATGTTGAGTCTTATGACAGCAATAGTTTTCAATGCTTGAAACACATTTTTGAAATCTTCTGGAAATAGTACCTTGCTAGTTTAGCATTGGTTTTTACTGGATTTGAGTAACGTACGGATTGGAGTCGTTTTCGAAAGGTTTCATTGAAGCGAATAAGTCCCTTTCTAGTGTAGAGTTGTTCTTGTATAGAGTATGAATTGTGGAAAAATTGCTCTATTTCCTACCGGCAAGTGGTAATCTATCGGTAGAAGACAACGTTTTCCATCGGTAGAAGAGGGTTGTTTACTACCGGTAGGAGTAGCGTGTTTAATCTATCGGAATGGTGTAGTTTATTTCATCGGTAGAAAGTTTAGACTTTTGTCGTTTAGCGATCGGTGGATGTCGAGTTCTATAGTTATCGGAAGATGAAGGAAATGATTTTGTCGTTTAGTGACCGATCCATGTATTCTGTTTGTTTTGTTTTGAGAGTAAAGTCTTTTGTCGTCTTATGATCGGCAGAGGCTGGATGAACGAATCATCTGGCTGACGTCATCGGTAAATGAGAGTAGCAAAACTCGTCGTTTGCAATCGGCAGAAGTTGGAAGATTAATTCATCCGGCTGACGTCATCGGTGGAAGACTTCTGTTTGCTTCTGCTCTTTCGTTGACTTAGTTCAGCGGCAGATGAGTTTGACTTTTGCAACTTTTAAAGTATTTCGCGATTTAAACCCCTTATTTCTTTTGGGTGATTGTTCTTTAACAACCCAACTGATTTCTCAAACATTGTACTATGGTTTTGTTTAACTCTATTTTGTTCAAATGAATTCCGCTGCAAGTATTTAAACGTTTTGAAGTTTTAGAAAATGTCAAATTTAGACTTTCGAGAGAAATTTTAAATTTAGTCCAAAGTTTCTTAGTTTTGTCCGAGTTATGAGTAACGAACCGAGTTTATATAATTCGGGGCGTTACATTAATGAAACCAGGTGTGGCACGAGTGAAGTCTTCAGGAGACTTAGCTTTAAATTTTGCTACGCCCGTTTAACTAAAATGGATTCCTTGCGTTAGTAGTTACGTGGATAAGATAGTAGTCAAAGGGAGTCGTTTAGCTCAGAGCAGTCTCTGTGCGCATCGGGAATCCTGGGTGGGTTTTCAGGGCGTTACAGGGTCAATGGTCATTTGGTCCCTAATATTTATTTTTGACCCAATCAGACTCTATCGTATACACCGTTTGCAATTCAAATCCTCTCGTTAAATTTTCCATTAAATTTGACACGTACTCTGCACGTGCGCTGCTAAAACTCTAAAATACCCTCATTTCCTTATGAAATCCCTAAAGTAAAAGTTAAATTCACCTTAAAAACATTCACTAAACTATATCTCATTATTTTAATTTGAATTTACGGTAGGGATTTCAGACAAATTTAACTTTTACTTTAGGGATTTCAGGAGGAAATGAGGGTATTTTGAGATTTTAGCAGCGCACGTATAGAGCACTTGTCAAATTTAAGGAAAAATTTAACGGGAGGGTTTGAATTGCAAACAGTGTATACAATAAGGTCTGATTGGGTCAAAAATAAACGTTAGGGATCAAATGACCACTGACCACATACGTTGAGGGCTAAATTGAACTTTTCCCTAGAAAATATAATATTGACTCCGAAATTATAGATAGATGTATGATAATTTTTTTATATATATTTGTATAAGAAGTCTCAGCATAAATCAAGTTAGTGAAGTTCAAGTCAAGTTGGTGAAGTTTAAGTTTGGACCTGAATCTACATTAGAGCTTATATGTCAATCTAGATTAGATGTTCAGGGTGATGTCGTCACCAATTTCAATTTAACGTTTGTCACTAAAGGCGGATCCAAGAAGAAAATATAACTTCCTAAGGGATATAGTGAAACTAAGTCACTTGCTTATGAGTTGCATGTGTTCAAGGTTGTTCATTCTAGTAGAGAGTTTTCTACATATTTATATGCAACTAGTTATGACAAATATATGCTTGAGTTAGTGAATTTTCTCTTATACTCATGATTTTCACCAAATTTTTACTAGTTAAGGTATTTCACCTAAATCTTAGTATCTTGTTTTTCATAATTTTTAACAAAAATAAGGATAGAAGATAAGCATATAAAAGCCACTGTAGAGGAGCTAATGGCTAGGGGTAGATTTGAAATCGAGAAAATGACAAGTATAAGACTAAGTCTAAGTCTAAGTCTAAGTCTAAGTCCAAGAGTTAGAAATGGAAGTGCTTCTTGTATAACAAAGGACACTTTAGAAAGAACTGTCTAGAAAAGAAGACAAATGGACTACCTATGGAATGTGGGGAAGTTTCAATAGCTGAAGAAGGCTATTAGAGCGATGAGATGTTGATCCTAGAAAGTAGATGTACGTTGCACATGACACCTCAAAGTCCCTAATTTCGATTACCTATAGAGAACTTGACAGGGGTTTAGCATTACTGGGTGCTGACAAAGTTGGTGAAGGTATGGGTTTAGGAGATATGAGGATCACCATATTTGATGGTGATTTTAGGACACTAAAGAACGTGTGAGCTAGGATCCTTAGACTAGAACTTGTGTCGTTTCAATCGCAACTCTCTCTTGAGCTCACGAACGAAACTCCAAAGTGCTTCTCTTGAGCTGGAGAAAAAGAAACTACCCCTGTAACGACCCGGCCCGGCCCACACACTAGCAGGATCCGCGGACCAGATCGTACAGTTTCTACCACAGCCACGTAGAGCTTTCTAGGCCCTCCCACATGTACTCACGATCTTCTCCATCCCTGGGGTAGGAGTTTTTGCCTCCCAAGTGATTTGAACCCAGGACCTCAAGGGCTTATAGTCAAGGGTCCCCCATCACTTGTACCACTTGGGCTAGTAGCTCAAGTGGTACAAGTGATGGGGGACCCTTGACCATAAGCTCTGGAGGTCCTGGGTTCAAATGACTTGGGAGACATAAAACTCATACACCAGGGATTGAGAAGTTCATGAGTTTGAGATTGGCCGATGGCCGTGCGTCCGCGGGCCGGGTCCTTACAGCCCCCACTTTGAAAAAGAAAATGATATATCTCAAGGTTAGCTAGCTCTCAACTCAATATCTAAAAAGTCCGTTAATAACCATGTTAAAAATTAACTCAACAACTCGAGTTAATTTTAACTTCAACAAAATTTGGAATATTAAAATTCAATCAATTCATTATAATAGTTGTTTCATAGGAACAATGATAATAACCATCATTTCCAAATTGTATCATTTATTCATCTTTAGTCAGTAATTTGATTGCTGGTAATATTACTAATCAGTGTGACGAAGAGTTTTAACATGTTAAGCTCCTCTCTCTCTCCTCTCTCTCTCCTCTCTCTCTCTCTGCTTATAATAGTTGTTTCATAGGAACAATGATAATAACCATCATTTCCAAATTGTATCATTTATTCATCTTTAGTCAGTAATTTGATTGCTGGTAATATTACTGATCAGTGTGACGAAGAGTTTTAACATTTAAGCTCTACTCTCTCTCTCTCATGCAAAGTGTATCACGCGTACATCTCATGTGTCTCCAATCAAAAAGCATAATGATATTATTACATGTTCACTTCTCTTCTATCCGATAGTATTGTATGTGAAGGGATGCATCTTGAGTTGTTTTCTCTTTGTACTTGAAGAAATATCCTCTCTTTATGTAGTCTTTGAGACTTGAATTCAAAATTTAATTGAAACTTTTGAATTATTCAAAATTAAAGAAATGAATGAAGAGTAATAATCATTATATGCTTTAATTTTAATCTTATCCAGCTAAATGTCGCGATCATACATTATTAGTTGATTGGTAGTACATTTATAATACTCTTTAAATGATTAAAGTAAAGATCATTTGTACCTATTAACAAGTAACTCGTAAATATTACATCAAATTTTAAAATTATTATGTAAATATAGCATAATTCATTGTTGCAAAAGAATTTTTTGTACAAACCAAAAATTTGATCTTCGGTCCAAATGGAAAACTAAAAAAGGTCCATTGTGCCACGCCCATTAAGAATTAGACCTAATCTTAAGAGTCCATTACGATGAAGCTTTTGAAATATTAAAAAACATAAAGAGTAATAATCACAATATACTTTAATTTTAATCTTATCATATAAATGTTGCTATTATAAATTTTTCGTACGTTGACATTACATTTTTATAATAGTCATTAAATAATTAAATTAATAGTGAAACTAAGTCACTTGCACCAATCAATAAACAACTCATAAACATCAATCAAATTATAAAATTATTATGTATTTACAGCATAACTCATTGTAGTTAGGCAGTATTTTAAAAAAAAAAAATAAAAAATTTGATCTCCGGGCCAAATGGAAAATTAAAGAAGGTCCATTTGTGCTACGCCATCATGAATTAGAACCAATCTTAAAAGTCCATTACAATGAAACAAGTTTCTGTGCTCTCTCCAAATTTGGTTTGCTAGCTACTTTTCAAAGGAAGATTTAACTTAAGTGGGTTGCTTCCACGTGTCACGTGCCCATTAAATGTCTGATTGTCAACCATTGTTTTGTTGTAGACCCACGTTTGAAATAATTATGAAGTGACATTTCATACTCAATAACATATCTTAAAATTAACATCAATGATTTATATTTACATTTCGCTCAAGATCTTAGGGCAAATGAAAAACCAACAACTAATTGTTGAAGTGGTTCTGTCTCAATAATCTATCAACTTTCATTTAGCATTTATAGAACATTCAATAGTTAAAGCCAATTATACAATATTGCTTTGGGATATCAGAATTAGTTGGAAAAATTCTGTTGGACACTCCGAAATCTAACATATATTTGACTAATGGTACGTAAAAATTTTGTAGAGTCTTCCGATACTCTCATTACAATATTATTCATTTTTTATCGGAGTCTGCACGAATTTATTTTGGAGGTCAGCGCAAAACGCAATATACTAGATATTAATCAAAAGTCTATTTATAAAGCATTCAATTTTCATTATTTCAAGCAATGAGGGACTTGTGTACCACAATGGTATAAGTTGGACACTCACAACCATCATTAATTTGTTTATGGATTAGAGCAAAGAAGATTTTTGAAGTTATTTTCGTTCTTAATTTCATAATTATTACAAAAAAAATTTCCTTTCTTTTTTAATAAAAATAAGCAAGGATTGCCATGTCAAAGGAAGGGTTACACCCAAATTTGATAGGGGTGGTGATATGGGGCCATGGCGTATGCTTCGTCTCTGCACAAGGCGACAACTCTGCCGCCCTTGGTCCATCAATTTAAACTTAAAAAAGAAAGCAAGGGGGAACAACATTTGCAGCTTCATGCGTCAGTTATTCTCACCCACTCACTGCGTTCTATAATGTGGAAACTTTGCCGGAAACACCACCACCAAGCGTTTTCTGTCGCCTGGGTGATGCCTCTGAGAAGGTGTTGGCGCTGTCAAGCTATGTGCTTGCGCCGGTGTGTGTTGAGAAGGGTTTTTCCAATATCTGATTGACATGTGGAGAGAGAGAGAGAGATGACTGGTGCAAACAAAGAGAAGTAAAAGAAGCTCTGCATTAGCAATGGTGACATAAACAGGAGCTAAAAAATGGTGGTCTGTGGAGCAGAAGCCGTATCCATCTCGAGATTTTGATGGGTCATTCATGTCTTTCAAATCATGTAAGATTTGGAGAAAATCGGACCCACCTTGCACGATGATATCACCTTTCTTTGATTTCACTCATCAATTCAATCTTTAAGCGTTTCAGAATCTTAGCTTATGTGAGAGAGAGAGAACAATTATGAGAGTAGAAAATACTGCAGAATACAAGGCAGTCGTATAATGCCATAACATTTCTACTCATGGATGGCTACAAATCAATCCCTATAATTTCGCTGAGATTTAAAAAAAAAAGGAAATAAAAGGATCGAGCAAAGAAGAGAACACGAGGGCCCGAAGAAAAAACAAATGAGGAGTTAGTGAGCTGCATATTAATGGCGAATGTCAATAACTCGTACCGTATCCAACATCATATTTTCTTGGGGTTTAAAAAAAAAAAAAACCCTTAAAAGTCTAGGTTTTTTTAAAAAAAAAAACCTTAAAAATTACTATTCACAGTAGAAAACCTCAAGTTTTAAAAATAGGCAAAATAAATTTTTTAGTCCGACTGTCTAGTGACCGCTAGGAGGAGGCCGACCGGTCTAGTTGGACCGGCCGGCCTCCATTTTTGAATCGGCCGGCCTCCTCTCTAAACCATCAAAACCCGTGACAAGAGTCACGGGTTTTGTCCTTTGCTGTGGAGGCCAGCCGATCCTCCTCCTCTCTTCTTCAACTCACATCAAAATCTCTCAAAACTCTCTCTATTAATTCATTCATTCGGCGATATTTTTTGACGTTCAACGGCTAGGTATGAAGTTTTTATTTTTATTTGTATTTTTTTTATCATTTACTTTATGAAATTTAAAATAATATGGACATTTTAATTACCCATTTTTTAATGATTTAATATTTTACTCCATGTACGTGACTAATTTTTACTCTCAGACGATATTACTCTGCGTTCACTTTTTTGGTATAGAGTCTGTATTTTTTTTTTACGAAATTTATCTATTATACTATACTTAAATGGATCTCATCTGTGTAAGTGGTGTAATTGTACTGTGTAGGTGAGTTATGTCTAGGAGACTGAATTTTAAGTGGGACCGTTTGTGACCTCTCTAGTCTTTCCTCGGAACTTACTTGGAAAGGTAATTCTGTCTAGGATACAGTCTTTCTTGGAAATTATCCTGATCAGTACTCTCCACGTTTTAACTTTTTGTATTTTATTATTTTTATTTTGAACTTTTTTTAGCGACGACGATGGATTCCGATTCAAGTAGATCGATTGATTTAGATGAGAGATCAACTGGTGATGCAGAAATGGATTGGTGTGCAGACGACATGTCTGCATATGGTGATGTACGAGCATTCGATCACCCAGATGCAAATGAAGAAATATTCAAATATTCGACCTCCAAAATGTTGGACGATGAGCTTCAAATACCGGTCGGCTCAGATAACGAGGAGGTGGAAAGCAGACCGATAAAAAACAAATCTCAATGGGATTTGTTGTAGGTAAAAAATATGGTTCTTTAGAGGAACTTATAAACGAAATACACAAATATTCTTTGGAAAACGGTTATGGTATTAAATTCACTAAAAGTGAAAGAAGTTGACTGATGGCTAAGTGTGGAGATGAATGCGGGTGGTGACTGCATGCTTCGTTGATGCAAAATGAGCGAACGTTTTAAATAAAGAAATTGATCAAATCTCACTACTGTTCGAGGCAAGTTGAAAATTGACACGCTTCAGCAAAATGGATGGCAAAACATTACTTAGACAGGTTCAAAAGTCACCCTACCTGGGACATTCCATCTCTTATCGAGATAGTGAGGAATTACTTCACCATCGATATTTCACCGAATCTTGCCACAAGAGCAAGAAACATAGCTCAAACCCTCAACAAAGGGAAGTGCGACTAACAGTACGGGCAACTATGCTCGTACGCAGGTGAAATATTCAGATCAAATCCGGGTAGCACAATAAAAATTTATGGAAACCCAGTAAGCTCTAATCAATTGGGATTCAAAAGATTCTATATGTGCATGGCTGCTTGCAGGACTAGGTTGCTGGAGTGTGGGAGACCCGTTATCTGCTTGGATAGATGTCATCTAAAGGGGTCGTGTGCCAGCAAACTACTCACAGCCGTCAGTATTGATGGAAACGATGGAATCTACCTTGTTGTTGTTGCCAACAGGACATGGTTTTTAGAAATATTAAAGGAAGACCTCAAAACAAAATCGGCCCGCAGTTGGACACTTGTTTTAGATCGACAAAAGGTACGATGCATTTCTATATGTTATTTCAAATTTAGTGGCGTTGTGGGTGTAATATTGTTTTATTGACGCTGTTGTTCATGAAAATATCAGGGGTTACAGAGAGCTGTTCGAGAACAATTCGCACATGTTGAACACCGCTTTCTGCCTCTGGCATATGTATGCGAATTTCAAACACCATTTTCGGGGCAAAGCATATAGAGATGCGATATGGAATGTGGCAAGGGCACCCATGGAGGCCCATTTCGAGCATGAAATGCAGAAATTACACCGGCTATGTCTGGAAGCCCACGAATGGCTTCGAGCAGAAGAGCCGAAATATTGGGCTAGTTATGCCTTCTCTCTTAATCCCAAGTGCGAACTGGGATTGAATAATTTGTACGAGTCAGTCAATGCACTTCTTTTGCAAGTCATGGACAAACCAATCCTGACCATGTTCGAGATGATTCGAACAAGCTTGATGACTCACATCGTAAAGAAATATAAGAAGCATGCCTGATTCAAATGATATCATGTGTCCCAAGATAAGGACAAAGCTTGAGAAGCTAAAGAGTGCATCTCGAAATTGGCATGCAATGTTTGCGGGAGCTACAGGATTTCAAGTCCGCAATGGATACGAACAATTTAATGTCGACATGAGTTTGGGTGTGTGCAACTGCACCAGGTGGGAGCTTACAGGATTCCTGTGTGTCCATTCCATTCCTTGCATGTACTAGATGAGAGTCGCGTCAGAAGACTACGTGAATGCATGCTATTACACGGGAAGATACCTGCAGATGTACTCACATTATATTCGTCCCATCAGCGGCCAAATAATGTGGTCGCTCGTAGAAGGTATGAATGAAATTCTCCTGCCAAAAAGACAACGTCAACCTAGTAGGCCGAAGAAGACAATAGTGCGAGATGCCGAAGAGCCATCAAGCTCAAGAGTTAGTAAAAGGAACTCAATCGTACGTTGTCGTATATGTCGGCAGCAGGGGCATAATACTCGCACTTGTCCTAACTGGGAATCAACTTCAGGCGTTGCTTCGCAGGACACATTCATGGGCTTCAACACATTTGACAGGGACGCAAGAATCTTTCGACACGTGGTAGTGGTAGAAATTTGTAGATTTTTTTAATATACCATTTATTAATTTTTTTGTAATTCATTTATTTTTTAATTATTAATTCATTTAAATAAAAGTTTCTTTTTAATTTATTCAATTCAAGTATTTAAATTATTTATATCTAAAATGAGATAGAAAATGTAATTATTTATTTAAGTTTAATATTCACAAAATTTACATCACAAAACTAAACTAAACTACGATGGTGGGTCATCGTCTTCGTCGAAGCTAAGGTGTCCCATCCAATTCTTGACATTCGCATCCAGTTCATCGACTCTGCCTATGAGGTACTGGATGTCCCGCTGCTGGCTCTATTGTATCTCCAGTACCGGATGCAGGTGCTAGTTGGTGCATCTGTTGCATTTGATACATCTATTATTTCAAATTTTGTGGCGTTGTGGGTGTAATATTATTTTATTGACTGCTGTTGTTCATGCAAATATCAGGGGTTACAGAGAGCTGTTCGAGAACAATTCGCACATGTTGAACACCGCTTCTGCCTCTGGCATATGTGTGCGAATTTCAAAAACCATTTTCGGGGCAAAGCATATAGAGATGTAATGTGGAATGCAGCCAGGGCACCCATGGAGGCCCATTTCGAGCATGAAATGCAGAAATTACACCGGCTAATGTCTGGAAGCCCACGAATGGCTTCGAGCAGAAGAGCTGAAATATTGGGCTAGTTAAGCCTTCTCTCTGAATCCCAAGTGCGAACTGGGATTGAATAATTTGTACGATGCATTTCTATATACTTCTTTTGCCAGTCATGGACAAACCAATCCTTACCGTGTTCGAGATGATTCGAACACGCTTGATGACTCGCATCGTGAAGAAATACAAGAAGCATGCCGATTCAAATGATAAAATGTGTCCCAAGATAAGGACAAAGCTTGAGAAGCTAAAGAGTGCATCTGGAAATTGGCAGGCAATGTTTGCGGGAGCTACAGGATTTCAAGTCCACAATGGTTACGAACAATTTAATGTCGACATGTGTAACACCCGGCCTTTTTGCATGTAATTATTTTCCCGAACCTATTTCTCGGGATTAATTTAATATAAATGCAATATATGTTTTGTTGGAAAACCAAACTAATGTTTAACTAAGCATAACACTAAGTTTAAAACCAATGGAAGGGAAAATTAGGAAGAAATTAAGGTTGGTGGGAGAAATCAAATGGATGATTGACATGTGGCAGCTTGTTGAAGAAGTTAAGTTCTTCCCCCTACGTGAAACCCTCTTCACTTCTCTTCTCTGCTCTCTCTCCTTCTCCTCTCTGCATTCTTTCTTCCTGTCGACAAACAACCATCGAAGTTACTTCGATCTTCTCAGATCCCTTTCTGCTCCTCCGCTAAGGTAAACATCTTCTAATGCTAACACATTTGGACAAGCAAAAACTATGGGTTATGCTGAAGCTTTAGGTTAAGATAGTTGTGAGAAAACTCTCGGTTTTTGTATGGAAACACATTCGTTGTTTTCTACAAGTCTGAATGCAGTTTACTGCATAATCTTCCAAGTTATTTGTTAGCATTTGTAACTTGTTTAACTTCTCTACATTGCAGCAATAAATCCGAGCGTTCCAGAGACATTCGAGAATTCTACATTGCAGCAAACAAGTAAGTTCATATCCGTAGGTTGGCCCCTAAGGCCCTACATCACGGAGGTACTAGGTTTCCTATTCTGTCTTGTTGTTTTGGGTAGAAAGGTTATAGTCTATGTTCTGAAATGTCTGGCTTCGATTTACCTTCTGTTGTCTTATTTCTGTTGTCTACCTATTTAAGTTCAAGCACCGTTCATGCATACACGTTTTCTTTGAAAGACATGCAAATGTTTTCTGTACACTGTTTGAAACTAAACAAGATAAAATCCGACTGAAATGTACCAGGTTAAGTGTGAGACGGGGACTAGCCCCAGAACTGTTTACTGTACTGTATCCCTGAATGTGCCTGATAATGCACCCTCCCCCTCCCCCACTGTTTGCCAGTTCCCCTATAAGCTCCACTTAATTCTACTGCCACTGTAACTTAATGCTCTGTACTGTCACCGTATTTCTGAAAAACTGCATGCATAGCATTTTGCATCACTGCATTCTGATTATGTCCTTACTGAGTTTTAGACTCATAGGTGAACTCTCTGATGTAGGTACTGAACTCGAACGTGAGGACCTTGTGCCTCAATCTGAAGAATAGGTGGCTGGTGGCTCGAGCTGTCGGGGGCGGTTGCTGCAGTCAGACATAATTTTCTGTCCCGAGATTTAAGTCTTAGTCTTTTAAGAAATGTTTATATTTGTAAAATCTTCTGAAATTCTGATGTGTTTGTTTTAAAACTCTGTTGAGGTCCTGTGTTTTGTCTTAAAAACCCTGTAGGAAATTCTGTTGGACGTATATATAATGTATAAGTTCTGATGATCGAGTTTTAAATCTCTGTTGACAGTTGTTAGTTGTTTCCTGTGAAATGTCTTGAAAACATTCTGGAACTGCTTGAGTTCTCCCTTTTCAGGTCATGCATGGATGGTCTCGAATTTTAGAGCTATCCATGCAGTTTGTTTTCTTGAAATCTGTCATTTGTAATGAAGGTTAGAAACTTGTATGCCTTCTGTTGTGCTCGAGAACCATGTTTTGAATTGGTTTGAGAATCTGATACTTTTGTGTTTTCTGTTCTTTAAGCTCTCTGTCTATATGCTTTTCTGTTAAAAGTTGTCAAATTCTGCCCCTTTTAAACTGCATCTTCCGATCTAGTTTAATGCATCCATCGATAGTCACTGTTCACATTTTGTCTTATCTCATCCACCGGTGAACAGTTGATTTCATCAGTCTTAGTTACTTCTGCCGGTTTTATCTGTCTCTCAGTTTAACTTCATCTTCCGATGACGTCATCTCCTCTTCCGATGACGTCACCATAGCTTTTCTTCTGCCGATTACGTTTACTGCCTTTATCTGCCGATGACGTCATCACATCTTCTGATGACGTCATCACATCTTCTGATGACGTCATCACATAATCTGATTTCGCTTAATGCCTACATCTTCCGGTGATGTCATCTATCTTCCGATGATGTCATCACCTTCTGCCGATTACGTTTACTATCTGTATCTGCCGATGACGTCTTCGCATCTTTCGGTTGACGTCATCCATCTTCCGGTTGACGTCATCCATCTTTCGGCTGACGTCATCACCTCATCCGATCTCATCTGCTGTCTGTTCCTTCCGGCTGACGTCATCTCCGCTTCTGCCTTTGCATTTATATCTTCCGGCTGACGTCATTCAAGTCTTCCGCCCAATTTTAAACTAAGTTTTCCGCCAGATTTCTGCCTATGCCTTCCGACTTCATTCCTTGTTTTTCTGCTGTTACTTATACTCTGTTACTCACTGTAGTTTCTCCCTTCTGTAAAGCTATGCTCTTTTAGGGTTTGCATTGACAGTGCATGTTTCCTGTCATTCGATTCTGTTTCTCTGTAAATATTTTAAAAGCATAATGTCCACTGTTTTGACCGATCTGTTCAAAGAAAACAGTCACTGTTTTCCGTTATCTGTCCCGGAGTGATGGCTCCGATCCCGGACTCCGATCGGGGTTCTGGTTTCGGGCCGTCACAGTTATGGTATCAGAGAGACAAGGTTTTAAAACCGATTCTGCGAAATGTCTGACTGCACAACCCGCCACGTGAGATCGCTCCACCAACTGTAAGTGTTTAAAAATTCCTGTAAAAGTTCTGTTTATTAAGTTAGGTTATTCTGTTTATAGGGTTTATTAGAAATGGTGAGAGGACATCAAGAAGAGTCAAGCGAAAGCTCTCGAGCCATTGACCGACTAACAGAACTGGTGGGTGCACAGTCACGCATGGTTGAACGCATGATGGCCAGAGAAGACGATAGAAACAATAATCATGGAAATAACAATCGTGATAATGCGCCGCGAGACAACAGTGGAGACAGATTTCGGCGACTCCAGCCGCCTTCATTTGATGGACTGTCTACAGACCCGACCCGTGCTGAAACCTGGATTCGAACAATGGAGAAAATGTTTGGATATGCAGAAGTAGAAGACAACAAGAAAGTTATTTGCGCCACGTTCTATCTCACCGAAAGTGCGGGATTTTGGTGGGACACAGTGCAGTCAACTAAGTGGCATTAAGCTGGGAAGGATTCACGAAGATCTTCTACGAGAAGTACTTTGACCGGGGAGTGAGGAAGGAAAAGGTGCTTGAATTCTCTCGGCTGCGACAATATGGGTCAGTGGCTGAATATGTTCAGAAATTCGAGTCACTGTCCCGATATGCAACACATATGGTGGCCACCGATGAGAACAAGGTGCACCAATTCATTCAAGGGTTAAAATGGACCTTCTACGAGGGATCACAACCGGAGGATTCGATGAGGCACCGTATGTGAAGGTGGTGGCCAAGGTTTATCAGTTGGAGGTCTTAGAGATAAAGTCCCAGAGACAAAGAGATTCACCAAGAGGGATTATTCGAAATGTTCCTCAGCAACAACAGCAACAACCAAGGGGTCAAAGCCTGCAACCTCAACAGCAACAAAACAGGGGCATCAAAAGGCCCAATGAGACTCTCACTTACCAAGATAAGGGAAAGAGACCGATGGGAGCTCCTCAACTCACCATATGTCCACGATGCCAGAAAAGCCACCAGGGCGAGTGCAGGCTTATTACTGGCGCTTGTTTCCGATGTGGCAAAGGAGGCCATCATGTCTGTGATTGCCCGATGCCCGACACGAGACAAAATCAGGCCGTGCCAAGAGTCTTTGCAATGATGGAGGACGTTGATGATACTGATCTGCACACAACAATTACAGGTACAATTTTGGTGTGTAACATACCTGCATATACTTTGTTAGACACAGGAGCCACTCATTCATTTGTGGCCATGGACTTTGCGGGTAGGGAGAACTTGTGTCTTGCATCGTCAGATCAGCCCTACAGTGTTATGCTACCATCCGGAGAGTTTATGCACTCCGAGCAGGCAGTGCAGGGTGATATAGTGTCAGTTGGAGACCAGAAATTGTATGCCAATCTTATCGTCATCGGTATGAAAGGATACGAAGTGATTCTGGGGATGGACTGGCTATTTAGACATCATGCCACCATCGACTGTAGGTCCGGGCTCGTAACTTTTAAGCGCCCGAACGAAATAGAGTTCTCCTATCAGGCAATACCAAAGAAACATAGTATGCCTGTTATATCCACCTTGAAAGCTCAACAGCTGATGAGGTCAGGATGTGTCGGATTGCTTGCCCACGTAGTAGATGTTCAAAGATAAGGTGAGGTGGAACTTCAAAATATTCTGGTAGTTCGAGACTTCTCAGAGGTCTTCCTGGATGACTTACCAGGATTGCCACCTGATCGTGAGATCGAGTTCGAGATCGATGTGTATCCTAGTGCTGTACCAGTATCGAAGAATCCGTACCGTATGGCACCGATTGAGCTGAGGGAGTTGAAGGCTCAGCTAAAGGAATTGGTGGATAAGGGTTTTGTGCGCCCTAGTTTTTCTCCGTGGGGTGCTCCCGTCTTGTTTGTTAAGAAGAAGGATGGGTCCCTACGGATGTGTATTGACTACCGTGAGCTGAACAAGTTAACGATCAAGAATAAGTACCCGTTGCCGAGAATCGATGATTTATTTGACCAGCTACAAGGGGCTCGGGTATTCTCTAAGATCGATTTGCGCTCCGGCTATTACCAGTTGAAGGTCAGGGCTGATGATATTCCAAAGACCGCCTTCAGGACCCGATACAGACACTACGAGTTCTTAGTGATGTCGTTCGGGTTAACTAATGCTCCGGCAGCATTTATGGACCTAATGAACAAGATATTCCAAGATGTCTTGGATAAATTTGTTATCGTTTTCATCGACGACATTCTGGTTTATTCCAGAAGTGAGGCCGAACATGAAAAGCACTTGGCTGTTGTACTGTCAATCCTAAAACAGCATCAATTATATGCCAAGCTATCAAAGTGTGAATTCTGGTTGAATAGGATTAATTTCCTAGGCCATGTGGTGTCGGCAGAAGGAGTGTCTGTGGATCCGGCCAAGATTCAGGCCGTGAAAGATTGGCCAAAACCGAGGAATGCCAGTGAAGTACGGAGCTTTATCGGATTAGCTGGTTATTACAAAAAGTTCATCAAGGGATTCTTTGTGATAGCAAAGCCTATGACCAGCTTAACGAGGAAGGATATCAAATTCAGGTGGTCTGAAGCTTGCGAGATGAGTTTTCAGACACTTAAGCAAAAGTTGACCACTGCTCCTCTATTAGTATTGCTAGTTGAAGACGGCAAATTCAGCGTATACTGTGATGCTTCCAAGATTGGTTTGGGATGTGTATAATGCAAGAAGGGAAAGTAGTGGCATACGCATCCTAACAATTGAAAACCCATGAGCAAAACTACCCTACTCATGACCTTGAGTTGGCGGCGGTTGTATTTGCACTGAAGGTATGGAGACACCACCTATATGGACAATCATGTGAGGTGTTTTCTGATCACAAGAGTTTGAAGTACATCTTTACCCAGAAAGAGCTAAACATGAGACAAAGACGGTGGTTAGAATTTGTGAAAGACTACGACGTTGAAATTAAATACCACCCGGGTAAAGCTAATGTGGTGGCCGATGCGCTAAGCAGGATGCCAGCTGCTATGCAACCAGTAATGTCGGCTGTATCTATGCCTTTGAGGACAGAGATACAGAAGTTCGATATGGAGATAGTTTCTGGGCTATCGGCCATACTAGCAGACTTAACACTACGGCCCTCCGTCCTGGACCGAATTAAGGAAGCTCAGAAGATCAATTCAAAGGAGATGGCTGATATAGTGGGCAAGGTACCAATGGCTTCTTTCGATTTCAGTTATTCGGGAGATGGAATTCTGAAGTTCGAAAACAGATGGTATGTTTCGAAAGACGAAGAGCTACGGAAGCACATCTTGTCGGAAGCCCATTCAACTTCTTTCTCTGTACATCCTGGAAGCACGAAGATGTATCAGGATGTGAAACTTCACTTCTGGTGGCCGAATATGAAGAATGAAGTGGCCAAATACGTGGAGTCTTGCATGATATGTCAACAGGTCAAAGCTAAACATCAACGACCAAGTGGAACGTTTCAACCTCTCCCGATCCCCGAATGAAAATGAGAGAATATAACGATGGATTTTGTTGTTGACCTACCAAGAACCGCTAAGGGCCATAATAGCATTTGGGTCATAGTGGACAGATTGACGAAGTCTGCCCACTTTCTACCTGTGAAGACGATGTACTCCATGGATCAGTATGCAGAGCTGTATATTAGCGAGATTATTAAACTGCATGGCGTTCCTGTGTCGATTGTCTCAGACCGTGATCCCAGATTCATTTCCAGGTTTTGGAAAAGTTTGCAGAGCTCTTTGGGTATGAAGTTGAATTTCAACACGACATTTCATCCACAGACTGACAGACAATCTGAGAGAACAATCCAAATATTGGAGGATATGCTAAGGTCGTGCGTGCTGAAATTTCATGCTCATTGGAGTAGATATTTGCCACTCGTGGAGTTTGCCTACAACAATAGCTATCAGGCTACAATTGGCATGGCTCCTTATGAAGCTCTGTACGGCAGAAAGTGTAGATCCCCATTGTGTTGGGATGAGGTCGGAGAAACCAAGCTTATCGGCCCTGAGATATTACAGCAGATGTCTGAGGTGATAGCTGCTATCAAACAACGAATAAAGATTGCTCAGAGTCGACAGAAGAGTTATGCGGACAATAGAAGAAGAGACTTAGAGTTCGCTGTGGGCGATGAGGTATTCCTGAAAGTGTCACCTTTCAAAGGCGTAATGAGATTCGGTAAGAAAGGAAAGCTCAGCCCACGGTTCATTGGCCCTTTTCCCATCCTGAAGCATGTGGGAAACATGGCTTACAGACTACAGCTACCAGCGTCAATGGATGGTGTTCATGATGTTTTCCATGTATCAATGCTGAGAAAGTGCGTACGAGATCCAACCCAGATAGTGGAACATGTGGACTTTGATATCATGCCGACGCTAACCTATGAAGAAAGGCCTATACAGATATTGGATATGTCACCCAAAGTGTTGCGTAATCGAGTGGTCCCATTGGTGAAAGTTTTGTGGTGAAATCATAATGTGGAGGAAGCCATGTGGGAAAGACAAGCAGATGTTAGAGCACAGTATCCGGACCTCTTTGCTTAGGCAAATTTTGAGGACAAAATTTCTGTTAAGGTGGGTGGAATGTAACACCCGGCCTTTTTGCATGTAATTATTTTCCCGAACCATTTCTCGGGATTAATTTAATATAAATGCAATATATGTTTTGTTGGAAAACCAAACTAATGTTTAACTAAGCATAACATTAAGTTTAAAACCAATGGAAGGGCAAATTAGGAAGAAATTAAGGTTGGTGGGAGAAATCAAATGGATGATTGACATGTGGCAGCTTGTTGAAGAAGTTAAGTTCTTCCCCCTATGTGAAACCCTCTTCACTTCTCTTGTCTGCTCTCTCTCCTTTCTTCTCTCTGCATTCTTTCTTCCTGTCGACAAACAACCATCGAAGTTACTTCGATCTTCTCAGATCCCTTTCTGCTCCTCCGCTAAGGTAAACATCTTCTAATGCTAACACATTTAGACAAGCAAAAACTATGGGTTATGCTGAAGCTTTAGGTTAAAAAAGTTGTGAGAAAACTCTCGATTTTTGTATGGAAACACATTCGTTGTTTTCTACAAGTCTGAATGCAGTTTACTGCATAATCTTCCAAGTTATTTGTTAGCATTTGCAACTTGTTTAACTTCTCTACATTGCAGCAACAGATCCGAGCGTTCCAGAGACATTCGAGCATTCTACATTGCAGCAAACAGGTAAGTTCATAACCGTAGGTTGGCCCTTAAGGCCCTATATCACGGAGGTACTAGGTTTCCTGTTCTGTCGGGTTATTTTGGGTAGAAAGGTTATAGTCTATGTTCTGAAATGTCTGGCCTCGATTTACCTTATGTTGTCTTATTTCTGCTGTCTGCCTGTTTAAGTTCAAGCACCGTTCATGCATACACGTTTTCTCTGAAAGACATGCAAATGTTTTCTGTACACTGTTTGAAACTAAACAAGATAAAATCCGACTGAAATGTATCAGGTTAAGTGCGAGACAGGGACTGGCCCTAGAACTGTTTACTGTACTGTATCCCTGAATGTGCCTGATAGTGCACCCTCCCCCTCCCCCACTGTTTGCCAGTTCCCCTATAAGCTCCACTTAATTCTACTACCACTGTAACTTAATGCTCTGTACTGTCACCGTATTTCTGAAAAACTGCATGCATAGCATTTTGCATCACTGCATTCTGATTATGTCATTACTGAGTTTTAGACTCATAGGTGAACTCTCTGATGTAGGTACTGAACTCGAACGTGAGGACCTTGTGCCTTAATCTGAAGAATAGGTGGCTGGTGGCTCGAGCTGTCGGGGGCGGTTGCTGCAGTCAGACATAATTTTCTGTCCCGAGGTTTAAGTCTTAGTCTTTTAAAAAATGTTTATATCTGTAAAATCTTTTGAAATTCTGGTGTGTTTGTTTTAAAACTCTGTTGAGGTCCTGTGTTTTGTCTTAAAAACCCTGTAGGAAATTCTGTTGGACGTATATATAATGTATAAGTTCTGATGATCGAGTTTTAAATCTCTGTTGACAGTTGTTAGTTGTTTCCTGTGAAATGTCTTGAAAACATTCTTGAACTGCTTGAGTTCTCCCTTTTCAGGTCATGCATGGATGGTCTCGAATTTTAGAGCTATCCATGCAGTTTGTTTTCTTGAAATCTGTCATTTGTAATGAAGGTCTGAAACCTGTATGCATTCTGTTGTGCTCGAGAACCACGTTTTGAATTGGTTTGAGAATCTGAGACTTTCGTGTTTTCTGTTCTTTAAGCCTCTGTCTATATGTTTTCTGTTAAAAGTTGTCAAATTCTGCCCCTTTTAAACTGCATCTTCTGATCTCGTTTAATGCATCCACTGGTAGTCACTGTTCACATTTTGTCTTATCTCATCCACCGGTGAACAGTTGATTTCATCAGTCTTAGTTACTTCTGCCGGTTTTATCTGTCTCTCAGTTTAACTTCATCTTCCGACGACGTCATCTCCTCTTTCGATGACGTCACCATAGCTTCTCTTCTGCCGATTACGTTTACTGCCTTTATCTGCTGATGATGTCATCACATCTTCCGATGACGTCATCACATCTTTCGATGACGTCATCACATCTTCCGATGACGTCATCACATCTTTCGATGACGTCATCACATCTTCCGATGATGTCATCACATAATCCGATTTCGCTTAATGCCTACATCTTCCGGTGATGTCATCTATCTTCTGATGATGTCATCACCTTCTGCCAATTACGTTTACTATCTGTATCTGCCGATGACGTCTTCGCATCTTCCGGTTGACGTCATCCATCTTCTGGTTTACGTCATCCATCTTTCGGCTGACGTCATCAACTCATCCGATCTCAGCTGCTGTCTGTTCCTTCCGGCTGACGTCATCTCCGCTTCTGCCTTTGCATTTATATCTTTCGGCTGACGTCATTCAAGTCTTCCGCCCAGTTTTAAACTAAGTTTTCCGCCAGATTTCTGCCTATGCCTTCCGACTTCATTCCTTGTTTTTCTGCTGTTACTTATACTCTGTTACTCACTGTAGTTTCTCCCTTCTGTAAAGCTATGCTCTTTTAGGGTTTGCATTGACAGTGCATGTTTCCTGTCATTCGATTCTGTTTCTCTGTAAATATTTTAAAAGCATAACGTCCACTGTTTTGACCGATCTGTTCAAAGAAAACAGTCACTGTTTTCTTTTATCTGTCCCGGAGTGATGGCTCCGATCCCAGACTCCGATCGGGGTTCTGGTTTCGGGCTGTCACAGACATGAGTTTTGGTGTGTGCAACTGCATCAGGTGGGAGCTTACAGGAGTCCCGTGTGTCCATTCCATTCCTTGCATGTACAAGATGAGAGTCGCGTCAGAAGACTACGTGAATGCATGCTATTACACGGGAAGATAACTGCAGATGTACTCACATTATATTCGTCTCATCAATGGCCAAATAATGTGGTCGCTCGTAGAAGGTATGAATGAAATCCTCCTGGCAAAAAGACAGCGTTAACCTAGTAGGCCGAAGAAGACAAGAGTGCGAGATGCCGAAGTGCCATCAAGCTCAAGAGTTAGTAAAAGGAACTCAACCGTACGTTGTCGTATATGTCGACAACAGAGGCATAATACTCGCACTTGTCCTAACCGGGAATCAACTTCAGGCGTTGCTTCGCAGGACACATTCATGGGCTTCAACACATTTGACGGGACGTAGGAATCTTTTGACACGTGGTAGTGATAGAAATTTGTAATTTTTTTTAATATACCATTTATTAATTTTTTTGTGATTCATTTATTTTTTAATTATTAATTCATTTAAATAAGAGATTTTTTTTAATTTATTCCATTCAAGTATTTAAATTATTTATATCTAAAATCAGATAAAAATTGTAATTATTTATTTAAGTTTAGTATTCACAAAATTTAAATCACAAAACTAAACTAAACTACGATGGTGGGTCATCGTCTTCGTCGAAGCTAAGGTGCCCCATCAAATTCTTGACACTCTCATCCAATTCATCGACTCTGCCTATGAGGTGCTGGATGTCCCGCTGCTGGTTCTATTGTATCTCCAGTACCGGATGCAAGTGCTGTTGGTGCATCTGTTGCATTTAATACATCTGTTATTTCAAATTTTGTGGCGTTGTGGGTGTAATATTGTTTTATTGACGCTGTTGTTCATGCAAATATCAGGGTTACAGAGAGCTGTTCGAGAACAATTCGCACATGTTGAACACCACTTCTGCCTCTGGCATATGTATGCGAATTTCAAACACCATTTTCGGGGCAAAGCATATAGAGATGCAATGTGGAATGCAGCCAGGGCACCCATGGAGGCCCATTTCGAGTATGAAATACAGAAATTACACCGGCTATGCCTGGAAGCCCACGAATGGCTTCGAGCAGAAGAGCTGAAATATTGAGTTAGTTATGCCTTCTCTCTGAATCCCAAGTGCGAACTGGGATTGAATAATTTGTAGGAGTCATTTAATGCACTTCTTTTGCCAGTCATCGACAAACCAATCCTGACCATGTTCGAGATGATTCGAACATGCTTGATGACTCGCATCGTGAAGAATCATAAGAAGCATGCCGATTCAAATGATATCATGTGTCCCAAGATAAGGACAAAGCTTGAGAAGCTAAAGAGTGCATCTGGAAATTGGCATGCAATGTTTGCGGGAGCTATAAGATTTCAAGTCCGCAAGGGATACGAAAATTTATGTCGACATGAGTTTGGGTGTGTGCAACTGCACAGGTGGGAGCTTACAGGAATCCCGTATGTCCATTCCATTCCTTGCATGTACTGGATGAGAGTCGCGTCAGAAGACTATGTGAATGCATGCTATTACACGGGAAGATAACTGCAGATGTACTCACATTATATTCGTCCCATCAGCGACCAAATAATGTGGTCGCTCGTAGAAGGTATGAATGAAAACCTCCTGGCAAAAAACAGCGTTAACCTAGTAGGCCGAAGAAGACAAGAGTGCGAGATGCCGAAGTGCCATCAAGCTCAAGAGTAGTAACAGGGAACACAACCGTACGTTGTCGTATCTGCGATCAACAGAGGCATAATACCGCACTTTGTCTAACGGGAATTCAACTTAAGGCGTTGATTCGCAGGACACATTCATGGCTTCAACAATTTGACGGGACGTAGGAATCTTTTGACACGGGTAGTGATAGAACATTTTAATTTTTTTTAATATACCATTTATTAATTTTTTTGTGATTCATTTATTTTTTAATTATTAATTCATTTAAATAAGAGATTTTTTTTAATTTATTCCATTCAAGTATTTAAATTATTTATATCTAAAATCAGATAAAAATTGTAATTATTTATTTAAGTTTAGTATTCACAAAATTTAAATCACAAAACTAAACTAAACTACGATGGTGGGTCATCGTCTTCGTCGAAGCTAAGGTGCCCCATCAAATTCTTGACACTCTCATCCAATTCATCGACTCTGCCTATGAGGTGCTGGATGTCCCGCTGCTGGTTCTATTGTATCTCCAGTACCGGATGCAAGTGCTGTTGGTGCATCTGTTGCATTTAATACATCTGTTATTTCAAATTTTGTGGCGTTGTGGGTGTAATATTGTTTTATTGACGCTGTTGTTCATGCAAATATCAGGGGTTACAGAGAGCTGTTCGAGAACAATTCGCACATGTTGAACACCACTTCTGCCTCTGGCATATGTATGCGAATTTCAAACACCATTTTCGGGGCAAAGCATATAGAGATGCAATGTGGAATGCAGCCAGGGCACCCATGGAGGCCCATTTCGAGTATGAAATACAGAAATTACACCGGCTATGCCTGGAAGCCCACGAATGGCTTCGAGCAGAAGAGCTGAAATATTGAGTTAGTTATGCCTTCTCTCTGAATCCCAAGTGCGAACTGGGATTGAATAATTTGTAGGAGTCATTTAATGCACTTCTTTTGCCAGTCATCGACAAACCAATCCTGACCATGTTCGAGATGATTCGAACATGCTTGATGACTCGCATCGTGAAGAATCATAAGAAGCATGCCGATTCAAATGATATCATGTGTCCCAAGATAAGGACAAAGCTTGAGAAGCTAAAGAGTGCATCTGGAAATTGGCATGCAATGTTTGCGGGAGCTATAAGATTTCAAGTCCGCAATGGATACGAACAATTTAATGTCGACATGAGTTTGGGTGTGTGCAACTGCACCAGGTGGGAGCTTACAGGAATCCCGTATGTCCATTCCATTCCTTGCATGTACTGGATGAGAGTCGCGTCAGAAGACTATGTGAATGCATGCTATTTCACTGGAAGATACCTGCAGATGTACTCACATTATATTCGTCCCATCAGCGACCAAATAATGTGGTCGCTCGTAGAAGGTATGAATGAAATCCTCCTGCCAAAAAAGACAGCGTCAACCTAGTAGGCCGAAGAAGACAAGAGTGCGAGATGCCGAAGAGCCATCAAGCTCAAGAGTTAGTAAAAGAAACTCAACCGTACATTGTCGTATTTGTCGGCAGCAGGGGCATAATACTCGCACTTGTCCTAAACGGGAATCAACTTCAGGCGTTGCTTCGCAGGACACATTCATGGGTTTCAACACATTTGACGGGACGCAAGAATCTTTCGACACGTGGTAGTGGTAGAAATTTGTAATTTTTTTTTAATATACCATTTATTAATTTTTTTGTAATTCATTTATTTTTTAATTATTAATTCATTTAAATAAGAGTTTCTTTTTAATTTATTCAATTCAAGTATTTAAAATATTTATTTCTAAAATGTGATTGAAAATGTAA
Organism: Begonia masoniana; assembly: GCA_022432975.1. Lineage (NCBI taxonomy): Eukaryota > Viridiplantae > Streptophyta > Magnoliopsida > Cucurbitales > Begoniaceae > Begonia > Begonia masoniana. The sequence continues at coordinate 19,707,347 of CM039504.1, forward strand.
TTATTTATTTAAGTTTAGTATTCACAAAATTTACATCACAAAACTAAACTAAACTACGCTGGTGGGTCATCGTCTTCGTCGAAGCTAAGGTGCCCCATCCAATTCTTGACACTCGCATCCAGTTCATCAACTCTGCCTATGAGGTGCTGGATGTCCCGTTGCTGGCTCTAGTGTATCTCCAGTACCTGATGCAGGTGCTGTTGGTGCATCTGCTGCATTTGATACATCTGCTGGTACTGTGTATTCTGCGTCTGCTGAATCTGAGCCATCTGCTGCTAGTGTGTCTGCTGCATCTGATACAGCTGCTGTAGATACTGCCTCGTGCCCCATCCACTAGTCTCATCTTCCTCCTGTGGGGCCAATGGCGATGTGATCTCCTCCATCGGCACTGCCCAAGAGGTGGATGATATTTGATCTCTCTTCAGCACCCAAGTGCCAGTGACTTCCATGATGCCCATTTTCATCAAATGCGATGTGTTGAATACGTCAGTTGGCCTGTGAACTGTTCTCGGCTCGCCAACCAGTATCAGAAGCCCAGCTCGATCGATGATCTTCATAATCAATGGTCCGTATAGGAGATTCATTCTAGGTGCCCGCTCGACCTCACGCATGTGACTTAAAATCAAGAAACTGGGTTAAAAGGCTCCCTAATGCATAACTTCTCTATGACATAGAGGTCCATGCAGCTCACGAGATTTCGATGTCCTTCTCACAGCAGAAAGGTGTGGGCTAGCATGTTGCGAAGAACCCAACCTCTAATATTAAGTTCTCTGGTTTGTGGCTTGACGAACACCTCGATGTTAGAATTGATATGAATTCCCTGTAGGAACTCTACTCCCTCAGGCAATGTGACAAAAGGGCAGTCTCGGGAAGCATGGTAATATTTCTCTGCTCCTTCTATGGCAAACCCCAGCACTAAGTTCACTAGCTCTAGACGTATCATAAACTCCCGACCAAGGACGTACGTCTTCAAACCAGTCAAAACTCCATTTCTTCTGAACGCTGTCAAGTTCGCTAGAACAAGCGAACTATTCTCTCGCAAAAATCGCCATTGAATGCATTGACCCCTCCCAGGCCAATGGCGTCAAACATATTTTTGATCCCCAACAACTCCCAACCTGTAAAGTTGATAGTCATACCATGACTAACTGAGCGTTTACGCAAATCTTGCTTAAATTTCTCTTTACACTCTTGATTCCGAAATTTCATGGCAGTAGTCTAGCTAACTGATCTACTTATTTCAGCATCCATCGTCGTTATTAAAAAAATTAAAACAAAGTTAATAAAATACAATATTTAACTACCGTATAATAGATAAATAATAAAAAAAAAAACAGACTCCATGGACCTAGCCGGTGAACGCGGAGTAATATCGCCGGAGAGAGTAAAAATTAGTCATTTACATTGAGTAAAATATTAAATAATTAAAAAATGAGTAATTAAAATGTCCATATTATTTTAAATTTCGTAAAAAAAAAGACTCCATATCTAAAAGGTAAACGCGGAGTAATATCGCCTGAGAGTAAAAATTAGTCGCTTACATGGAGTAAAATATTAAATTATTAAAAAATGGATAATTAAAATATCCATATTATTTTAAATTTCGTAAAGTAAATGATAAAAAAATAAAAATAAAAATAAAAACTTCATACCTAGCCGTTGAACGTCAAAAAATATCATCGAAAGAATGAATTAATAGAGAGAGTTTTGAGAGATTTTGGTGTGAGTGGAATAAGAGAGGAGGGGGTTTAAATAGGGGTATGGAGGCCGGCCGGTCTAGTTGGATCGGCCGATCTCCATACATAATCCAAAACCCGTGACAAGAGTCACGGGTTTTGCTGGTTTAGTTTAACCGGCCGGCTTCCTGAATTATTTTTAAATAAAAAAATGGAGGCTGGCCGGTCCAACTAGACCGGCCGGCCTCCTTCTGGCGGCCACTGGCCAGTCTGGATTATAGTCGAATGATTATCATTTTTAAAAGTTTCATGTGGTTTAGATGCTTCTTTTGTCATCTTGAACGGGGAAAAATCCACTATAATAATCATGTCATCAACCCAGTCAACTTGAAGTCAACAGCACCGCAGATAGCGTCTCTTTTTATGTCGGTCTGTCAAGCAATTCATCATTTAATAGTTCATTATTAAACATATTTACGTCTCGTTCATTTAAAGCTATATACAAACTGTAATGTCATGACTGAGGAGGAACTCGAGACAGTATAAGAAACAATCTGACCAAGAAGAGAACCGATCCAGTCGACCCTTAGTTATTTCATATTGCAGTAGAAATTTTATAATAGTCAAATATAAACATAGATGCAAAGCAAAATAACGTTGGGTAGACTAAGAGTAATTGATCTTTGAATATTGTCCTAATTCAGGTCTTGTTCCGCACTTAAATTGTGACGACCCCGTCTTTCAACGCATGTTTGGGACCACCCATTCTCCGCGGATCCTGGGGCTGACCTGGGCCGGAGGTGGGTAAAGCTCCGCGGATCCTGGGGCTGACCTGGGCCGGAGGGTTCTCCCGTTGAAGCAGGGGCCGTTACGAACCCACATCGCTTGGGGAAGTACATGGAAATGAAACATATGTAAGAGATCCCTCCCAACATAGCAAGACGCGTTTTGGAGCACAATTGGCAACGGATCCCATAAGAACTCCGAAGTTAAGCGTGCTTCGGCGAGAGTAGTACCAGGTTGGGTGACCGACTGGGAAGTCCTCGCCAAACAAAGCCGTGAGGGGACGATATTGGGCTGCGGCCCAATCCCCGGAGCGGACAATATCTTGCTGGGATGAGGGGTCGTTACAAATGGTATCAGAGCCTGTACCCAACAGGAAATGTGGCCAACGAGGACGTTGGGCCCCCGGGGGGGGTGATTGTGACGACCCGTCTTTCAACGCATGTTTGGGACCACCCATTCTCCGCGGATCCTGGGGCTGACCTGGGCCGGAGGTGGGTAAAGCTCCGCGGATCCTGGGGCTGACCTGGGCCGGAGGGTTCTCCCGTTGAAGCAGGGGCCGTTACGACCCACATCGCTTGGGAAGTACATGGAAATGAAACATATGTAAGAGATCCCTCCCAACATAGCAAGAAACGCGTTTGGAGCACAATTGGCAACGGATCCCATAAGAACTCCGAAGTTAAGCGTGCTTCGGCGAGAGTAGTACCAGGTTGGGTGACCGACTGGGAAGTCCTCGCCAAACAAAGCCGTGAGGGGACGATATTGGGCTGCGGCCCAATCCTGGGGCTGACCTGGGCCGGAGGGTTCTCCCGTTGAAGCAGGGGCCGTTACGAACCCACATCGCTTGGGGAAGTACATGGAAATGAAACATATGTAAGAGATCCCTCCCAACATAGCAAGACGCGTTTTGGAGCACAATTGGCAACGGATCCCATAAGAACTCCGAAGTTAAGCGTGCTTCGGCGAGAGTAGTACCAGGTTGGGTGACCGACTGGGAAGTCCTCGCCAAACAAAGCCGTGAGGGGACGATATTGGGCTGCGGCCCAATCCCCGGAGCGGACAATATCTTGCTGGGATGAGGGGTCGTTACATAAATTAATAACTCAAACCCTTACCTTGACTAGTTTGTAGTGGAAAATCTCAATAACATAATCGTTTCTAGTAACTCACTGGGGTTTGGAACCCTGAGTACAATGTTCCGAGTGTAGTAGGAAAAGATGTACGTGAAACGGTGTTTAGACAAAAGTTCTTTTTCTTGGCCTAACTTGCTAGAGGATCAACGATAGTGTGATTCAGATGGATCAAGAGAAGATCAGGTCTGTTGTAGACTGGAAGTGCCGAAGAAGGAGAGAGCAGGCAGCAGTGGTAAAGCCGAATGCACGTAGCCATTTTAGATAGGGAAAAACAACTTAGAAAGAGTAGAACGTTGCCACAGTCTAGTGTGGGGTTTGCTTTATAGGAAGCCAAAGTTAGCATTTTTACAATTACAAACAAACTGATTGATTAAAGGGGGAGATTACCAGGACGACATCAAGGAGAATGTTGTGGAGCCTAGAGCGCGAAAAACTCTAAAGGTAAGTTCAAGTCGGAAACATAGAAAGGGTTATGAAGCTTAGGAGAGAATCCAATAGTGACCTCATATAGTATAATAATAAAGATTCAATAACTATGATTAATATAACTAAAATTGAAATATAACAAATTAGATAATATGATAATAGTCTAACCAAACAATGATAAAACTCTGAAAATATAATAAGGCTAAGAAAGTTGAACTCGAGCCTACTTCTACATCGGTTGCAGAGTATTTTCCCAACTAAGACCTTAGAGAGACTAGTCAATTAATTGAGTTGATTAAATTCAGTAGAGATTGAGTTTTAAATAAAAGTATGTGTGCATGTTGAACGAAATCACATAGTAAAATCGAGAGCAAGAACATCAGTAGAGCAAGTGCCAAAGTAACCCTTTATACTGTGGTATATAACAAAAATAGGTCACTACTGTAACAATATAAAATCTCAGTGAAAATATACTCACTGATGGGCTTCAAACATATTATGTCATAGGCATATACATTAACAAAGACAATATTTGGCGATTGCAAAGCCACGAATTACCATGATCAGGTTTAGTTTTATACTTAATAACATGACACAGTTAACTGTCTCATTACTCTAGTTTACAAACAAACAAACACATCATATAATGGTCAAATGTGCGTAACACACAAAGACTCCCCACTCAAATAAATCAAGCTCAGTTCACACGACTGAGAGGATCAATATTTAAAAATGATAAATATGCATGCTAAAATAAATCATAATTGTGAAAACATAGATATAGTATAAAAACCAGTGTTATCAAAAGACAAGTCAAGTATATAAAAGATGAGAACTCAAAATAAGTTTTTATAAAACAATGTATGCACTGTTGAGTACAATAAATAATTCCTTACCTTGAATGGAGTATCTACATATACCGAGATACAAAAGTCTCAAACTCGGGACGTTTAAACAGTTACTCTTCAGAACCTAATAAAACATACCAACATTAATAGGCTTTCGAGACCTTCAAAAGGTTTACTGGAACCCACAACGGGAATAAGAACCAATTCAATAATTTAAGAAATAATTCCACTAAAAATCATGCTAAAAAACATGTCCTCATCAATTCGAAAACAGTCTGATTGTCCCAACTGGTCGACAATAAAAATTAGGGTTGGGAAAAGTTTGGTTCGGTTTGATTTTGGAGAGAAACCAAATCAAACCGACAAGATGTCAATTTCAATTTTGGAGTCTGAAATCGGTCGGGAAACCGACGAGAACCGAACTGAAACTTTCAGTTTAGTTCCAGTTCGGTTTTGGTTCTTCAAAGCACAGAAATCACAGAAACCACATTTGAAGGGCGATCGATCGGCCAAAAATAGCCGATTGATCGGCCAACCTCCTACTGGCAACACTTCAAAAATTCAAGGGCGATCGATCATCGAAATTAGCGGATCGATCAACACCTTATAATCTGAAATCCCTGCTTTTACACAGAAGGGGTGATCGATTACTCCTCAAGGGCGATCGATCGGCGACCCCTCCATTTTGAATCTCGTTTTCTCCTTACAGCAGCCGATCGCTCGCCCCAATTCCGCGATCGATCAACACCCTCTCTACTCGATTTCCCTTCTCGACAACATTTTGGCGATCGATCACCCTCTTCAGGCGATCGATCGGCCCCCGCCATTTTTTTTTTCTCCAAACGTAAATTTTTCGTCCTTTTAATTTATCATTTTTACCTTCAAAACGTATCCTTTTATTTAATACACCAAATATCTAGTATCAATGTTTTAATTTAAAAAAATATAAAAACAAACAAAAGTATCAAGTAAGTAATATTATCCGTTATCAAAAAGAGAAAAACCAAAAAGTGCTGAAAAAATGCTGAATAATATTCGCGTCAAGCCTTCAACTATTCCACTAATATTGGAAGAATATTTTCATCTCCATTAGTTGATGTGAAATCTGTGAAATGTAGTTGATAAACCAATTAGGTAAAATGAATTACAGATATGAAATGAAAAGAAAACAGTACACACCTTGTTCAACCTAGTTAATATCAGCAATCAAATAATTAATGTTGGTAGATTGATGTTTTGTTGTTCGAATCCAACTTTGAGTGCAAATAACCGCCTCGACAGTCTTTTGGGACGAAGAACTACAAAATGAATCGAGTACACATCATCCGCTACTAAAAGTTGACTCTGAAGCAACTGTTGAAATAGGGATAACTATTACATCCCTTGCCATTTTACTCAATAGTGAAAATTTCAAGGAATTCACTTTCCACTATGCCAGAATATCACTTTTATCAGAAAACTTTTCTAGTCCTTCAGATAAATATTAATGAACTTCAGTCTTATTAGTTGAATCATCATGCTCATTATGAGGATTACAAAACATCTCATACACCTTATTGTGGGCCAAACTACTACTTTGTCCCATCATAGTAGAAGTCGTTCCAACCATTATACTAGAATTGTCTTCTGAAATTTCAATACCCAAATCAGATTTATAATGGAGATATAATCTTTCTATCACAATTTCTACTTGTCTTACTAAATCATTTGTCTTCTCACTATCAAATAACATGGTGAGACAATGTTTCAAAAACTCCATTTTACATCTAGGATCTAGTACAGTTGCCACATACATAAACATATTGAACTTATCACAACTCTCCTAATATTTGTCAAACTTTCTTTGCATGTCAATAGTCATTCTCCTCATCAATACATTATCACACTTAAAGTGCTCATGGATAACCATTTTCAAATTACACACTTCACTAATATAAATATTTAAGGTGACACGTGAGGAGGCCGAAATGGCAACAGTTCCATTGTAAAAGATCTTCAAAAACTTGATAAGCTCTCTAATATTAGCCCAGTCTTCTATTGTGGGTGTTTTTTTTCTTTCCTCGCCCAAATCAAGAAAATAATGATTATCAATATTAATTAACTTTGCAAAAGCTCTTTCATACTATTCGGCACTTTCTAAAATTAAATATGTAGAATTTCATCTAGTAGGTACATCAACACAAACATTACTTTTGCAAGTGATCTTTACATTTTCAATACAGTTTCTAAATTGTTGTAGCCTTGCAGTGGAAGATCGAACATATTTCACAACTTTACGAACTCTTACAATATACTCTTGATGATCTTTTAAACCATCACATACAATCAAATTCAAAATATGTGCAAAACATCGCACATCCATGTGCTCCCCATTGAAAACTAACCAATTCTAATTTTTAATAGTTTTGATCAAATATGAAATTGCAACATCATTTGAAGAAGCATTGTCAACTATAATCGTCAAAACATTTTCAATTCTCCATTCAAAAAAGCATCTTTCTACTTCTCTACCAATCGTTTTGCCTTTATGATTTGAAATCAAACAAAAATTGATAATTCTCTTACACAAGATCCAATCACTATCAATGTAATGAGCAATTAATACAATGTAATTCAAATTTTGAACAAAAGTCCATGTATCTGTAGTCAAGCATACTCGCTGAGATGTCTTTCTAAAATAATCTTTCAATTTCAGTTTTTCTTTCTTATAAATACTCAAAATATCTCGTGTAATGGTAGTTCTAGAAGGTATGGAAAACTTAGGTTGAACATATTGCGAATATGTTCTAAAATCCTCTCCAACAAATTTCAAAGACAATTCATCAACAATAATCATCTTTGCAAGCAATTCTCGACAAGTTGCACGACTAAAAAAAGTTACGTTCATTCCCCCTTCCATATTCTAATAGCTTAATGTCTGTTGCTTCCTATCGACACTTGCCAACAATTTGTTGTAATTAAGGATGTGTTTGTTCAAGTTTGATGTCTCATTCTTCGATGCACATACATATGACTGTGAACAATGATTACATTTTGCTCTAGGATTGCTATTATCAGAACTTTCAATCTTCATAAAATAATTTCAAACTTCTGATTTTTTACTTTTCGTTTGACTAAGTGTAGGACTCTATACACTATCATTAATGTTTTCCATCCTAAAACAAAGTTAATAAGATAAAATCAAAGACAAAATAACTCAAAAATTGAATTAGTTTACTGACGATTACTAATTATATTACCTCTCTGCAAAAACTACATAATGTGTGTACTACACATGTTGCTCTAATGCTCTTGGTCATAATAAAACAACAGAGAACAAACAAATAAAATACATAAATTGCTCTCGGTCACGCCCAAAGAGTCTCTTAAAACAGAAACATTAACAGTTCACAGTGCAAAACACATAAATTAAAGACAAAATCAGAGAACAAAATCTGTTTGATTTTGCTCTCTACTGTTTTTGACAGAGAGCAAAATCAAACACATTTTTCTCTGTTTTATACCGAGAGCAAAATCTGTTGATTTTGCTCTCGGGAAAAAATAGAAAAGAGCAAAGAATAGAACGTACTTACCCGGTGGCTGGTGCTGCTGTCGTTGTCGATAGCTGAGAGTTGATAGCCCGTAGCTGAGAGTCGTCGTCTATCGTGTGTCGTCGCTTGTCGAGCGTCGGGTCTCTACTCTCTAGAGTATGGCCTCTGGAGTATTCAAAAACAAAACAGTGAGGATTTACGATTTAGGTCTTCAACAATCAAAACAGTTCTAAATTGCAAGAACCGATAAATTCGGTTCGGTTCGGTTACAGTCTATTTTGACCGAGCAAAACTGAAAACTGAACCAATAAATTTGGTTCTTGCAATATAGTACCAAATTTCAGTTTTTTCTTTATCATAATCGATTAGAACAGGACCGATTTCACCGATTTTGGTTTTGTTTCCGGTTCCGGTTTGGTTTTTGAACATCTCTAATAAAAATTCCTTCAGTTGCTGGCCATACACTCACACGAACATGAGGGATCCTAATCGTTCATGTTCAGAAGTCTGAACTAATTGTTCGTAATTCTGATTTGACCAGCCGATCAACCAATCTCCCAAGCCTATGCTCTGAGCATCCACTGCGTCAAAAAACTACCCCTCAACTTTGAAAAACTCGACCTTAATCTAATAATCTGACTTTAAAATATTATAAATTGATTCTAAACTTCAATTTCATTGAGAGAGAGAGAGAGAGAGAGATAGAGAGAGAGAGAGAGAGAGAGAGAGAGAGAGAGAGAGTGTGTGTGGTGACCCTTGTTAAGATTACCTATAATTGTAACGTCCCCGAACTAACCCTAGCTCGGGTTGCTGCTTTGCTCGTCTTTACAACATTTAAAATTGAATTTAAAATAATTTTTGATAAAAATTCGACTCGATTTTTGGGTTTTTCAAACATTCAAAAACGTGTAGAAAACGTGCGTAAAATACGTACAAAAGACGTCGGAAAAGATCAGGTTAAAACATATTCAGAAATGAAAATTTTTTAAAAAAATTCAAGCTGGACACATAGACAGTGCACGCCCCGCGCGGTGTCGCTGCGCACATCGCGCACGCCACAACGGCGATCGATTGGCGCAAGCGCCGATCAATCGGCACCCTCTTGAGTTTTGCCCGAAAGATCGTTGATCGATCGGCACTAGGCGATGCGCGCACCCAAGCAGCGCGCACCACGCGCCTGTTGCGTGCACCACACCCGCGCCAGTGCACCTACACCTCGCATATGCACGCCCACAGCTCGGCCCTCCCACGCCCACTTCGACCTTTTTCCACCATTTTCCAATTTTCTTCACTTCTCACCCTTTCAATTCACTTAAAACATACCCCAAACCATCTTTCATTATTTTCCACCTCTCGACACTTTAAAACCCCAAAAATAGGGCCCGAAAACATAAGCGAAAACGTAAAAATTCTTGAAAACAAACAACCGTTGTTTCTAAAAACTCAAGCAGCATAACGTTTAATTATTGAAAACCAAAACCTGAAATACAAAATATTTTATACCACCAACATACAAACCACACACCCAAAAGAGTTCACATAGGTTTCAAAATTCTCAAACTTAACTACTTATGCACTCTTCTAACTAAAACAACCACATACTGAGCTTAGTAAGAATCGCCCTAACAAGTTGCCAGCACCGGCACACACCAGTGCGTCCTTAACTGCTGTCCTCAACAATCCCACGCTCAAGGGCTCTCTTGAAATCTTTTCGTCACTTACACCATCGAACACAAAACGTAAGTCTAGTGCTTAGCAAGTGGGGAATAATGAATTTAAAAACACAATGCATACTCAACCTGTAACACCCGGTTCTATTAAACAAATTTCTATTCCGTTATTTAATAGTAAGCATGTTGTGGAGAAAATTGAGGGAAATATTAATTAGGTTAATGAGTGACTAAGTAAGGGCATAGTGGTAAATTGAGAACTTATAATGGATAACCTATTTAAGGAAAGAGGCTTTGGGTTTAATGCGCTGTAGCCGTCACTATCCTGCATACCATTTTTCTTTCAGCCTTCAGCTCTGTAGCAGAACCCTCTAGGCGATTCCCTCACCCGATTTTCCTTCAACCTAGGTACGTTTTCCATATTTTCTTATGTTTTAGCAGTTAGATGACCGAGGGAGTGCAATGTGAGGATTTCTAGGATGCTGCGAGTGAGAGTAGGTTCGGGTTATTAGTGATAAATGGGAATGCACAAGTAGCAGGGTTTCAAACTAGTTTCCTTAAACTTCTGGTTGATTTCTGGTGGAGCTTAGTGAGAGTTTGATTGATGCTCTGTTGTGACTCTAGGTGTGTGACCTTCTAAGGCAACTTACAGCCGAGCGATTTTCCGGAGACCAGGTAAGTAAAGTATGCATGTGCCTTCAGGCCTACATCACAAAATAATAGGTTGTGTGTGTGCTTGAATATTTTCTCTATGTCATGCATCATGTTTTTGAAAGAATACGAAAATGAATTTTATGTATTGGCATGGTAAGGAATGTAATGATTGCAACAGACAAGCTATTAAGGGAACTAATCCACTCCTTAACTTATGAAGGGATTTATATCTTTGGGAAGATTGATCCACTTCCCAAGTGGAATATAGGATCATTATAGCTATTAAGAGAAGTAATCCGCCCCTTAACTGATGAAGAGGATTTATAACTTTGGGAGAGCTGATCCCACTCCCAATTGAATTGAGGGATCAGATCAGTGAATGAATGCATATGCAACAGAGATGTGAAAGTAGAAACTACATGTATAGGAATTTTGCTTCAGCATTTCATTTCATTATCGCTTTGCTTATTTAGCATTAGGCTAATAGATGAGTTTTGTGATGTAGATGAAGAAGCTTCTGAAGGTATTTTTCCTGAGCACAATGAGGTTTAGACAGGTTGGATGAGCACACCCAAGTCTCGACTTAGTGTTCTGATGAGGTGGCTTAACTGTTGTCAGTAGTTGTGAAGGTTTAATAGACAATGAATCGATTTAAATTTGTTGAGTTTTATGACAGTAGTAGTTTTAATGTTTCTGAATTCATTTTGAGATTTTCTTCCAGACAATTATACTCTGTTGGTGTTAATAGTGGTTTTTACCAAATGTTGGAGTAGTGCCTGGATTTAAGTGGTTTTGAATGAATTTTAGTAAATTGCTCAAGTTCTTTTGGTAGTCGGAGTTTTCTTTGTTAGAGCAAAATTGTTGCTATGCTATTTCGTTGAGTATTTTTGATCTATCGGTAGATGATGTCTATCGGCAGATGTAGAGTTGTTGTTCTGTTATCTATCGGAAGATGTCTTCAGTAAAGTCATTGGATGATGTCTTCAGTAAAAGCCATCGGATAATGTCTTTAGTAAAGTCATCGGTTGATGTCTTCAGTTGAAGCCATCGGAAGATATAAGTAGAAAATTTATCATTTTGTAACCGGATGATGGAAAGTATTTTATCTATCGGATGATGAAGGTAAAAGTCTTTTGTCATTTGTGATCGACAGAGGCTGGATGAATTATTCATCCGGCTGACGTCATCGGTAGATGCGAGTAGCAAAACTTGTCGTTTTGCGATCGGCTGAAGTTGGAAGAATGATTCCTCTGGCTGATGTCATCGGTGGAAGCCTTCAATTTCATTTATGCTTTTTTTAGTTATTTCATCTCTTTTGTCCGAATTAATTCTTAATATTTTAACTGATTATTCGAACACTGTTTTATAGTTTTGCTCAAAGATTTTCCGCTGCGCGGTTTTTTGTGTTTTTAGCAAACGTTCAAATTTGACTTTCGAGCGAATTTTAAATTTGGTCCAAAATTTCCTAGTTATGTTTGGGTTTATGAGTAACGAACTAAGTTTAGAAAACTCGGGGCGTTACAGTTTGGTATCAGAGACATTCAGTTAAACCGTTCAAAAGATTACTCATCAGTGCCAGTCGTCGCATGGGAGTACTCCAACAACTGTAAGTGTTTATGTTAGCTTTAGTTATTAGATGTTTATGAGTGTAGTTAACCCTATGCAGGAATTTAGTAAAATGTCTAGGCAACCAGGTAGACCAAGAGTACCAAGAGAGATACCGAACCCGGGACGTGGAGAAGATTCTAGCGTGATTAGGCAGCTGACAGATTTGGTGCGTCAGCAAACAGACCTAGTGCGTCAGCAGTCCGATCAGTTAGGAGTGCTGTTAAACCGAGAGGTGCAGGGAAGTGCCAACTCGAGTTCTAGCAATGAACATTCTAGGGATAGATTTAGGAGGCTACGACCACCCACATTTGATGGTCAGTCGTCTGACCCAGTTATTGCTGAAGGGTGGCTTAAGAAGATCGAGAGTATGTTTAGGTGCGCCAACATTGGAGAAGGAGACAAGGTCACGTTGGTCACGTTTCATTTGGCTGGTGAAGCTCAACTCTGGTGGGAAACAATAGAGACTACCACTGATGTTTTGGCGATGCCTTGGTCACAATTTAAGGACATTTTCTATGAGAAGTATTTTAACCGCACTGTCCAGACCGCGAAGAAGTTAGAGTTTTTGAACTTGAAGCAGACAGGGTCTGTGGCTGAGTACAGTAGGCAATTTGAGTCCCTTTCCAAGTTTGCTGGACATTTTGCTCACAAGGACGAGGAGAAGGTGTTCAAATTTGTGCATGGACTGAAGCCAGAAATTTACCGAGGAGTTAAATTTTGTGGTATTAAAGGCTTGACATTCAGCGAAGTTGTGTCCACTGCCCTGGAGGTGGAAGAAGCTGAAAGGAAGTGTGCTGAACCAAAAGAAGCCCCACAAAAGTTTGTTCAGCCACAACAACAGAGAGGGGTGAAGAGGCCTAGTGAAGGCCAAAGTAACCATGGAACAGCGAAGAAAGTGCAGGATACCAGAAAGTTTCCCCAATGCCCTATATGTTTAAAAAGCCACCTGGGTGAGTTAGGTTTGGGATGAGAAAGTGTTTCAACTGTGAAGAGATTGGACACACGTACAGAGACTGCCCGAAGTGTGAGTCACCTGATGCTTCAACTGCGGCAAGGTCGGCCATATTAACTGAGACTGCCTGGTCTTAAAGAATAACCCTGCTAAGATAAAGCTGAGGATATTGTCCATGATGGAGTCGGGCGATGATGAACAGCCTGTTGTTGTGTCAGGTACTATACTGGTCAACTCTTTACCCGCTTTTACATTGATAGATTCTGGTGCAACACATTCATTCATAGCATCTACATTTGCTGATAAGTTAGATGTAAAGCTTACCCCTACTGAGTATGTGTTTAATGTCGCATTACCCTCTGGTGAACGCATGCACTCTAACCGAGTGATGCTTGATAGTGCTGTATTAGTAGAGAACATGAACCTACCTGCTGATCTCATTATTATGGATATAATGGGATTTAATGTAATCCTAGGAATGGATTGGCTGTTTAAGCATTATACCACGATCGACTGTAGGACTGGAGTAGTTAGTTTTCAACCCCCTGGTAGTTTGAAATATACCTTCCAAGCTCTAAAGAAGATTAAGAAAATGTCTGTTATGACCTCTATAAATTGTGGACCCTCACCATGCAGAGAGTACTTATGCTTATTGGCCAGTGTTTTAGATACACAACTAGTAGGAAAGGCAACTCTCCACAATGTCTTAGTTGTCCAAGATTTCCCAGAAGTATTCCTAGATGACCTTTTTGGCTTGCCACTAGATAGGAAAATTGAATTTATTGTGGATGTTTACCCAGGCGCTGAACCAGTGTCTAAGAATCCCTATAAATTAGCACTTACGGAGCTTAAGGAATTAAAGAAACAGTTGGAGGAATCATTGGATAAGGGGTTCATACGCCCTAGCTTTTCACCGTGGGGTGCACCTGTTCTTTTTGTCAAAAAGAAGGATGGATCAATGCATATGTGCATTGATTATAGGAATTAAATAAGTTAACCATCAAGAACAAGTATCCCTTGCCAAGAATTGATGATTTGTTCGACCAGCTTAAGGGTGCACGAGTTTTCTCTAAGATCGACCTTAGGTCTGATTACTATCAACCGAAAGTCAAGACTGAAGATATCCCTAAGACAGCCTTTCGTACAAGGTATGGGCATTATGAGTTTTTGGTTATGTCCTTTGGATTGACAAATGCACCAGCAACCTTTATGGATCTTATGAATAGGGTGTTTCATGAATACTTGGATAAGTTTGTCATAGTGTCTATCGATGATATTTTAATCTATTCCCGTTCCAAGGATGAGCATGCTAGGCACCTGACCTTGGTGTTGGAAGTATTAAAACAGCACCAACTATACGCCAAGTTTTCTAAGTGTGAGTTTTGGTTGGACCAAGTTCACTTTTTAAGACATGTTATCTCTAGGGATGGAATATCTGTCGATCCAGCTAAGGTTCAAGCAATTAAGGAATGGCCCCAACCGAGGAATGCTATAGATATCAGGAGTTTTCTTGGACTAGCAGGATATTATAGAAAGTTCATTGAAGGATTTTCGAAGATTGCTACACCCCTTACTAAGTTAACAAGGAAAAATGTGAAGTATATATGGACTGACGAATGTGAGCATAGTTTTTAGACCTTGAAACAGAAACTGACCAATGCTCTAATTTTAACCCTTCTAGTTGAAAATGGTAAGTTTAGCATTTACTATGATGCTTCCAAAATTGGTCTTGGTTGTGTGTTAATGCAGGATGGTAAAGTAATAGCTTATGCCTCTAGACAGCTGAAAACACATAAGAAGAATTACCCTACGCACGACTTAGAACTAGCTGCAGTGGTTTTTGCACTTAAGATTTGGAGGCATTACTTGTATGGTCAAACTTGTGATATATTTTCAGATTATAAAAGTCTGAAATATATATTCTCACAGAAGGAATTAAATATGAGGCAACATCGATGGTTGGAATTTGTAAAGGACTATGATTTCGAGATTAAATATCATCTCGGCAAAGTAAATGTTGTGGCCGATGCTTTGAGTAGAGTAACAACACCAACCCCGACTATGATTTTCAATATGCCATTTGCCTTAGAGTCAGAATTCCAAAGGTTTAATCTAGAAGCAGTATCCAGTGTATCAACTATACTCTCAGCCATAACCTTAAAGCCTACTATTTTGGAGAAAATAAAGGAAGCTCAGACGAATGATGACCAGTGTAACAAGTACAAGCTAAGCATAGATTCTACGGATGAATCAGATTTTAACTATTCTGCTGATGGAATCCTTAAGTTTAGAAATAGATGGTTGGTTCCTGCCATTAAAGAACTTCGAGACGAGATCCTTTCAGAAGCACATTCTTCCAGATTTTTTGTCCACCCTGGAAGTACAAAGATGTACAAAGATCTTAGAGAACATTATTGGTGGCCAAGTATGAAAAAGAGTGTGGCAGAATATGTGGAATCGTGTCTAGTTTGTCAACAGGTTAAAGCTGAGCATCAGAGACTTGCTGGAATGTTACAACCTTTACCAGTTCCCAAATGAAAATGAGAGAAAATATCGATGAACTTTGTGGTAGGATTGCCTAGAACGACTAAAGGACATGATGAAATTTGGGTGATAGTTGACCGTCTAACCAAATCTGCCCATTTTCTACCAATGAAGATGACTTACTAGATGGATCAACTTACTGAATTGTATGTGCAAGAGATTGTTAGGTTGCATGAAGTTCCAAGCACAATAGTTTCTGACCGAGATTCTAGATTCACATCTAAGTTTTGAAAAAGTTTGCATAAGGCTATGGGTACACAGCTCAATTTCAGCACAGCTTTTCACCCTCAAACTGATGGACAATCTGAAAGGACTATTCAGACATTAGAGGATATGCTCCGTGCATGTGTGCTAGAATTTCAATGTTCTTTGAGTAAGTACTTATCATTGGTGGAGTTTTCTTATAATAACAGTTTTCAGGCAACAATAGGAATGGCACCTTATGAGGCATTGTATGGACGTAAGTGCAGATCTCCCTTGTATTGGGATGAGGTTTGAAAAGCACGTTTGGTTGGTCCTGATATTGTACAACAGACAGTGGAAAAGATTGCTCTTATCCAGCAACGAATCTTGACAGCTCAAAGCCGACAGAAAAGCTATGCTGATAGAAGGCACAGGGAATTAGAATTTGAAGTAGGTGATAAAGTTTTCTTTAAGGTATCACCATTCAAAGGGATCGTGAGATTTGGAAAAAGAGGCAAGTTGAACCCCAAGTATATTGGGCCGTTCACAATTATGAAGAGGGTTGGAAGAGCAGCTTATCAGTTGCAACTACTAGCTTCTATGAAAGGGATACACGATGTGTTCCATGTTTCTATGCTAAATAAGTGCATGAAGGACCCATCTCAAGTTGTGGGACAGCAGAACATTGAAATTCATTCTACTCTTGCCTATGAAGAGAAACCAGTAAAGATCTTAGACTATGCAGTTAAGGTATTGTGCAACAAATAGGTTCCCCTAGTGAAAGTCTTATGGTACAACCAGAATATAGAGGAAACGACTTGGGAACGCCAGCCAGACATGATGGACCAACATCCAGAATTATTCAGGTACTGAATTTTGGGGACAAAATTCTTTTAAGGATGGTAGATTGTAACACCCGGTTCTATTAAACAAATTTCTATTCCGTTATTTAATAGTAAGCATGTTGTGGAGAAAATTGAGGGAAATATTAATTAGGTTAATTAGTGACTAAGTAAGGGCATAGTGGTAAATTGACAACTTATAATAGATAACCTATTTAAGGAAAGAGGCTTTGGGTTTAATGCGCTGTAGCCGCCACTATCTTGCTTACCATTTCTCTTTCAGCCTTCAGCTCTGCAGCAGAACCCTCTAGGCGATTCCCTCACCCGATTTTCCTTCAACCTAGGTATGTTTTCCTCATTTTCTTATGTTTTAGCAGTTAGATGACCGAGGGAGTGCAATGTGAGGATTTCTAGGATGCTGCGAGTGAGAGTAGGTTCGGGTGATAAATGGGAATGCACGAGTAGCAGGGTTTCAAACTAGTTTCCTTAAACTTCTGGTTGATTTCTGGTGGAGCTTAGTGAGAGTTTGATTGATGCTCTGTTGTGACTCTAGGTGTGTGAGCTTCTAAGGCAACTTACAGCCGAGCGATTTTTCGGAGACCAGGTAAGTAAAGTATGCATGTGCCTTCGGGCCTACATCACAAAACAGTAGGTTGTGTATGTGCTTGAATATTTTCTGTATGTCATGCATCATGTTTTTGAAAGAATACGAAAATGAATTTTATGTATTGGCATGGTAAGGAATGTAATGATTGCAACAGACAAGCTATTAAGGGAACTAATCCACCCCTTAACTTATGAAGGGATTTATAACTTTGGGAAGATTGATCCACTTCCAAAAGTGGAATATAGGATCATTATAGCTATTAAGAGAAGTAATCCGCCCCTTAACTGATGAAGAGGATTTATAACTTTAGGAGAGCTGATCCCACTCCCAATAGAATTGAGGGATCAGATCAGTGAATGAATGCATATGCAACAGAGATGTGAAAGTAGAAACTGCATGTATAGGAATTTTGCTTCAGCATTTCATTTCATTATCGCTTTGCTTACTTAGCATTAGGCTAATAGATGAGTTTTGTGATGTAGGTGAAGAAGCTTCTGAAGGTATTTTTTCTGAGCACAATGAGGTTTAGACAGGTTGGAGGAGCACACCCAAGTTTCGACTTGGTGTTCTGATGAGGCGGCTTAACCGTTGTCAGTAGTTGTGAAGGTTTAATGGACATGAATCGATTTAAATTTGTTGAGTTTTATGACAGTAGTGGTTTTAATGTTTCTGAATTCATTTTGAGATTTTCTTCCAGACAATTATACTCAGTTTGTGTTAATAGTGGTTTTTACCAAATGTTGGAGTAGTGCCCGGATTTAAGTTGTTTTGAACGAATTTTAGTAAATTGCTCAATTTCTTTTGGTAGTCAGAGTTTTCTTTGTTAGAGCGAAATTGTTGCTATGCTGTTTTCGTTGAGTATTTTTGATCTATCGGTAGATGATGTCTATCGGCAGATGTAGAGTTGTTGTTCTGTTGTCTATCGGAAGATGTCTTCAGTAAAGTCATCGGATGATGTCTTCAGTAAAAGCCATCGGATAATGTCTTCAGTAAAGTCATCGGATGATGTCTTCAGTGGAAGCCATCGGAAGATATAAGTAGAAAATTTGTTGTTTTGTAACCGGATGATGGCGAGTATTTTATCTATCGAATGATGAAGGTAAAAGTCTTTTGTCATTTTGTAACCAAATGATGTCGAGTAATTTATCCATAGGATGATGAAGGTAAAAGTCTTTTGTCGTTTGTGATCGGCAGAGGCTGGATGAATGATTCATCCGGCTGACGTCATCGGTAGATGCAAGTAGCAAAACTTGTCGTTTTGCGATCGGCTGAAGTTGGAAGAATGATTCCTCTGGCTGACGCATCGGTGGAAGCCTTCGGTTTCATTTCTGCCCTTTTTTGTTGATCTTGTTTAGCGGCAGATGCGTTTGACCTTTTACGAATTTTGAGTATTTTACGCTTAAGCTTTCATCTTTTTTGTCCGAATTAATTCTTAATATTTTAACTGATTATTCGAACACTGTTTTATAGTTTTGCTTAACTATGCTTTACTCAAAGATTTTCCGCTGCAAGTTTTTTTGTGTTTTTAGAAAACTTTCAAATTTGACTTTCGAGCGAAGTTTTAAATTTGGTCCAAAACTTCCTAATATTGTTCGGGTTTATGAGTAACGAACTGAGTTTAGAAAACTCGGGCGTTACACAACCCCTAACCCATGCAGTTTCTACTCACTCTGTTGTTCTCGTTTAATTTTCGTTTCATTAATCTTTTACTTAGCCGTGTGGATCAAGTAGTCACGCATCCCATAACCATCTAGGACGGCCACACCTTGACTCAGCAGAGCAAGATCGGAGGCACACATCCTATAACCGTCTAGGACGGCCATACACGATCTCCTTCCACATCGATCATAGAACCCTCTAGTGCTTTCTCTCGCACGTTAAAGATGAGGCGTTCATACTCACGAAAACTTACGTATTTTAGCGGTGCATCTCTCGTAGAGGCCCTCTCAAGGTGCTACCCTTGCACTATGTAACGACCCACCTGATACGTTGGGCCCGATCGTGCGGTGTCCCACACCGCCATATAGCTACGATCCACCCTATACGTTGGGCCCGATCGCACCATGTGTACATCCTCTCTCTACGAGGTGGCTCTACTTGAAACCACATTGCGTTTCTTCTTATCTTTTTACGTTTCATACTCACAACTCGAAAACATGCTCAAAAACTCATTTTTCGTAGTTTGAAAACAATGATGCATGTCAATACAATGCTTAAACATAAAACAAAACACAACAAAATAATCAGACAATCCCTACCGTTCAATGGTGTAGTCCCGAAGGCAAAATCAAGCACATCCGCTACTTACCTGGATTCCCGCAACGTACTCACCTACTTCGGCTATGTCAAATGCACAACTCGTTAACCAAGCATACTAAGGAGAAAATCACTTAATACGCATTAAAGAACTTCTAAGGAATGCATACTCTAATTCTAACCATAAACCAAGCTAACACTCCAACCCTAAACCAACATCTCGAATTTTACCCAATTACATTGTCCAAACTTCAATCGGCCATAACTCACTCGTTTTTCATCAGATTTAAACGATCCTACCCATTCCGTAAACATCTACACGTCAATTATCCAATGCATCAAACCATTTTTCAAAACCAACATGTAACACCCTGAAAACCCACCCGGATTCCCAGTGCGCACAAGGACTACTCAGATACCATAACTGAACTAAACGACTCCCGTTGACTACTACCTCATCCCCTTAACTACTAACGCAAGGAATCCATTTTAATTAAACAGACAGAGTGGAATTTAAAGCTAAGTCTCCCGAAGCTCTCTTGTGTCTTACCTAGCTGCCTATACTCGCTAATTTTGCTTAATCCTAACCGTTAAGCACCACGGCGTCCTCCCCAAAAATTTTGGCAAAGTAACGCCTAAAAATGGCGCCCCCAAAACGCTAGGTACCTGCAAACAAATCAAATCCTCAACCAGATTTAGAATACTCCTACTCAACTAACCAGCATACGAAATCTCCAAATAGCAGTAAAGAGGGAAACAAAATTACTAACATCCATAAGTGAAGAAAATCTACAGTATAGGGTGACACATTACCATTACTATGACTATACACAATAAATACAAAATACCCCCACAAAGACAAAAAGTCTTATTCCCTATCAACACCGTACTACGGCTCCTCCTAGGTCGAGTCGCCCTAACACTATCATCAACCGGGGACTTGGTTGCACGTCATCAACTGCCACCTACTACTGGTCAGACTCTCGGTACACACCCACCAGCTCAGCAGTAGCTACACCACAGAACACACTGTAAGCTCAAAGGTTAGCAAGTAAAGTGCTGCAAAATAAACGTGAAGCATGAAGCATGAAAACTTGTTATGCAATCCTAACACATGCAGGTCTCTATACACGTTGTCATCATCTCACCGCATCGCATCGCATCTCACCAAGGTTCGGAATGTAACCGCACCGGGCAGTCAGTCCGTACACCGTACTGTTTACCGGCACGTCACCACCGTCCCGATTCCTCCAGGAACGGGGTCCATAAGTCACACCCAAAACCCCCTGTCCCGACTCAAAATGTAACCACAAGAGACAGTCGGACGATACACCGTACTGCCATCGGCACGTCGCCACCGCTCTAGCTCATCTCGGAAGCGGGGCCGATAGGTCACATCCCAGACACTGTCTCGACTTGAAATGTAACCACCAGAGAAAGTCAGACGATACACCGCACTGTCATCAGCACGTCGCCACCGCTCCAGCTCGTCCGGAAAGCGGGGCCCACAAGTCGCATTCCAACCATTGTCTCGACTTGTGACGCTCCGAATTATATAAACCCGGTTCGTTACTCATAATACTGAACCGGACTATGACTTTTGAGAAAAATTTTAAAATTTCATTCGATGATCAAGATTTGACTCTTAAAACGTTAAAACTTGCAGCGGAAAATCACAGTATAAAAACGATATTTGCTAAATAGTGAAAATATTCAAGACGGTTGAAAGGGAAAAGAAAATATAACACATCGACCGATCACTAAAAGACAAAACTATTTCTACGTCTTCCGATAGATATAAAACTCGACATCTGCCGATCACTAAACGACAAAACTACTTCTACGTCTTACGATAGATTTAAAACTCGACATCTGCCGATCACTAAACGACCAAACTACTTCTACATCTTCCGATAGATTTAAAACTCAACATCTGCCGATCACTAAACGACAAAAGCCTAACACTCACATCCACTAATAAACGATAACACTCAACATCCACCGGTGGACTACATCCACCGATAGACGATAACACTCAACATCCACCGGTAGACTACATCCACCGATAGACGATAACACTCAACATCCACCGGTGGACTAAATCCACCGATAAGAGAAAACGCACAACATTCACCGGTGGACTACATCCACCGATAGACGAAAACGCTCAACATCCACCGATGGACAGCATCCACTGATGGTTGAGCTTGCAAATTTCACTGAAAACATTCAAAACAACCTGACCCTGAGAAACTTCTGAAATCCGACAAAAAAAATTTTAAAACCAACATGTGTATCATTATCCAATAAAACTCCCAAAATAGCAATCTGTAACAAAACCAAATCAGGTCTTCATAATCAGAAGAAAAAAAAACTCAAGACATTCTAAAACCTTCAACTATCACTATCATCAAAATCCTCTAACCCACTCAACAGAACATCTGAAAAGTTAGACTCCACATACAGACAATAGTTAAACCACCTCATCAGAATCACCAATCTGTGGCATTGAAGTGCTCCCCCAACCAGCCTAGTCCTCAACATGCTCAGAGAACACACCTTCTGAGGCTTCTTCACCTACATCACAAAACTCATCTATTAGCCTAATGCTAAGTAAGTAAAGCAGTAATGAAATGAAATGCTGAAACATAAATTCCTAAACATGCAATTTCTACTTTCTCATCTCAGTTGCATTCACATTCAATCATAAACTGATCTAATCCATCGGTTCCCTTGGGAAATGGATCAATTTTCCCAAGGTCATATATCATCTACTCGATTAAGGGGCGGATGAATTCCCTTAATAGCTGATCTGATCCCTCAATTCCATTGTAAAGTGGATCAATTTTTCCAAAGATATAAATCCCTTTATAAGTTAAGGGGTGGATTAGTTCCCTTAATAGTTTGTCTGTTACATTCAGTTCATGCCTTACCATTCCTTACATGTAAATTCATTTTCGTAATCTTTCAAAAAAAACATGATGCATGACATACAGACACTTTCACACAATACATAATCCTACTGTTTTGTGATGTAGGCCCGAAGGCACATGCATACTTCACTTACCTGGTCTCCTGGAAAATATCGGGTGAAAGACTACCTCGATAGCTCACTCGAACCTAAAGTCATAGACATAACATACATTAGACTCTCTCTAAACTCCATTCTAAATGGCTAAAATTCTAAAGACACTAGTTTAGAAACTTAGTTCATTGAGCATTTCTGATTTACCACAAAACCCGAACTAGCTCACCTATTCGGTATTCACAAAACTCGCATTTATACTCTCCCCAATCATCGATAGCTACCAATACAGCAAGAAATTGAAATAGGGCTCACCTAGTTTCGAGAAGATTCGAGTAGAAGAATCGCCTAGAGAGCTCTGCTGCTTTAGCTGAAGACCGAAAGAGAGAAAAATGGGGAATAGTGGCGGCTACAGTGCGTTAAACCCAAAACCTCTTTCCTTAAATACGTTATCCACTTTTAAGGTTTCAATTACACTTATGCCCTTGCCTAGTCATCCATTAACCCTACTTTTATTATTGCCATTAATTTAAAAGAATAGAGAATTGGTTTGATAGAACCGGGTGTTACAATCTACCCTCCTTAAAAGAATTTTGTACTCAAAATTCAGCACCTGAATAACTCTGGATGTTGGTCCATCATGTCTTGCTGGCGTTCCTAGGTTGTCTCCTCTATGTTCCGGTTATGCCATAAGACTTTCACTAGTGGAACCTCTTTGTTGCGCAATACCTT
Organism: Begonia masoniana; assembly: GCA_022432975.1. NCBI lineage: Eukaryota > Viridiplantae > Streptophyta > Magnoliopsida > Cucurbitales > Begoniaceae > Begonia > Begonia masoniana. The sequence goes on from CM039504.1 coordinate 19,730,819, forward strand.
CACTGCATAGTCCAAAATCCTCATTGGTTTCTCCTCATAGGTAAGGGTAGGATGAACTTCAATGTCCTGCTGCTCCACAACTTGATATGGATCCCTTATGCACTTCTTCAACATAGAAACATGGAACACACTGTGTATCCCTTCCATAGAAGCTGATAGCTGCAACTGATAGGCTGCTCTCCCAACTCTCTTCAGAATAGTGAATGGTCCAATAAATCTGGTGTTCAACTTGCCTCTCTTCCCGAATCTCACAACTCCTTTAAATGGTGATACCTTGAGGAAAACTTCATCACCTACCTCAAACTCCAATTCTCTACGTCTCTTATCAGCATAACCTTTCTGTCGGCTCTGAGCTGCCAAAGTTCTCTATCGGATGAGGGCAATCTTTTCAACAGTTTGTTGCACAAGTTCAGGACCAAGCAACTGTGCTGCACCAACTTCATTCCAGTACAAAGGTGATTTTCATTTTCGTCCATACAATGCTTCATACGATGCCATACCGATAGTTGTCTCAAAACTGTTATTATAAGAAAACTCCACTAAAGATAAATACTTACTCCAAGAACCCTGAAATTCTAATACACATGCACGGAGCATATCCTCTAAGGTCTGAATAGTTCTCTCAGATTGTCCATCTGTTTGAGGGTGAAAAGCTGTGCTAAAACTAAGCTGTGTTCCCATAGCCTTGTACAAACTTTTCCAAAATTTAGATGTAAATCTAGAGTCTCCATCTGAAACTATAGTGTTTGGAACTCCATGCAGTCTAACAACTTCATGCACAAACAACTCAGCAAGTTGATCCATCGAGTATGTCATCTTTATAGGCAGAAATTGGGCAGATTTGGTTAAACAATCAACTATCACCCAGATTGCATCATGTCCCTTTGCTATTCTAGGCAATCCCATAACAAAGTTCATCGTTATTTGTTCCCATTTCCATTCAAAAACTGGTAAAGGTTGTAATGTTCTTGAGGGTCTTTGATGCTCAGCTTTAATCTGCTGACAACACAAACATGATCCCACATACTCTGCCACACACCTTTTCATGCTTGGCCACCAATAATGATGTCTAAGGTCCTTGTACATCTTCATACTTCCAGGGTGAACAGATAATCTGGAAGAATGTGCTTCAGAAAGAATCTCATCTCGAAGTTCTTTAATGGCAGGAACAAACCATATATTTCTAAACTTAAGGATTCAATCAGCAGAATAGTTAAAATCTGATTTGTCCGTAGAATCCATACTTAACTTGTACTTCTTACACTCGTCATTATTCGTCTGAGCTTCCTTTATTTTCTCCAGAATAGTAGTCTTTAAGGTTATGGCTGAAAGTATAGCTGATACACTAGATACTACTTCTAGATTAAACCTTTGGAATTCAGACTCTAAGACTAATGGCATATCGAAAATCATGGTTGGGGTTGATGTCGTTACTCTACTCAAAGCATCTGCCATAACATTTTGCCTTGCCAGGATGGTATTTAATCTCAAAATCATAATCCTTTACGAATTCCAACCATCGACGTTGCCTCATATTTAATTCCTTCTATGTGAAGATATATTTCATACTTTTATGGTCCGAGAATATATCACAAGTTTGTCCATACAAGTAATGTCTCCAAATCTTAAGTGCAAATACCACTGCAGCTAGTTCTAGGTCATGTGTAGGGTAATTCTTCTCATGTGTTTTCAACTGTCTAGAAGCATAGGCTATTACCTTACCATCTTGCATCAACACACATCCAAGACCAATTTTGGAAGCATCATAATAAATGCTGAATTTACCATTTTCAACAGGAAGGGTTAATATTGGAGCATTGGTCAGTTTCTGTTTCAAAGTCTGGAAACTAGATTCACATTCCTCTATCCATGCATACTTAATGTTTTTCCTAGTTAACCGAGTGAGGGGTGTAGCAATCTTTGAGAATCCTTCAATAAATTTTCTGTAGTATCCTGCTAATCGAAGAAAACTCTGAATATCTGTGGTATTCTTTGGTTGGGGCCATCCCTTCACCGCTTGAATTTTGGCTGGATCAACAGAGATTCCATCACCAAAGATCACGTGACCAAGAAAGTGAACTCTGTCCAACCAAAACTCACACTTGGAAAATTTTGCATACAGTTGGTGCTGTCGAAGTACTTCTAACACTAAACTCAAATGCTTTCCATGTTCATCATTATTACGTGAATAAATTAAAATGTCGTCTACAAACACAATGACAAACTTATCCAAATACTCATGAAACACTCTGTGCATAAGATCCATGAAGGCTGCCGGTGCATTTGTCAATCCAAAGGACATAACAAAAAACTCATAATGTCCGTACCTTGTGCGAAAGACAGTCTTTGGAATATCTTCAAATTTAACTTTCAATTGGTAGTAGCCTGACCTTAAATCAATTTTAAAGAAGACTCTTGCACCATTAAGTTGGTCGAACAGATCGTCTATCCTCGGCAATGGATACTTGTTCTTGGCAGTTAGCTTATTTAGTTCCTGATAATCAATGCACATCTGCATCGATCCATCCTTCTTTTTGACAAAAAGGACAGGCACACCCCACGGTGAAAAGCTAGGGCGTATGAACCCTTTCTCCAACAGATCCTCCAACTGCTTCTTTAATTCCTTAAGTTCTGTTGGTGCTAATCTATATGGATTTTTAGACACAGGCTCGGTGCCGGGGTAAACATCTACAACGAATTCAATTTCCTTATCTGGTGGTAAACCCGGAAGGTCATCTAGAAATACTTTAGGGAAGTCTTGCACAATTAAGACATTTTGAGGATTTGATTTTCCTACAAGTTGTGTGTCTAAGACATTAGCTAAGAAGCACAAGTACTCTCCATATGGGGAAGATCTAGTGTTAATAGAAGTCATTACAGACATTTCCTTACTTTTCTCTGAAGCTTTAAAGGTATGTTTCAGGCTACCACAGGGTTGGAAGCTAACTATTCCAGTCCTACAATTAATTGTGGCATGGTGTTTAAATAACCAGTCCATTCCTAGGATGACATCAAATCCCATTATATCCATAATAATGAGGTCAGCAGGTAGATTCACGCTTCCTACTAACACATCGCAGTCAAGCATCACTTGGTTAGAGTGCATGTGTTCACCATAAGGTAATGCAACATTAAACACATGCATAGAAGGGGTAAACTGTACATCTAACTTAACAGCAAACGCATATGCTATAAAGGAATGTGTCGCACCAGAATCTATTAAAGTAAAAGCAGGCACGAAGTTGATCAATATCGTACCTGACACCACAGTAGGCTGGTCTTCATCTCTTGACTCTATCATGGAAAATATCCTCGGTTTCAACATAGCAGGGCCATTCTTTAAGGCTGGGCAGTCCCTATTTATGTGGCCGACCTTGTTACAGTTGAAGCATCGGGTGATTCTAGGCTTCGGGCAATCTCTGTGTGTGTGCCCAAACTCCTCACAGTTGAAACACCTTCCTGTCCCAAATCTGCACTCGCTCAAGTGACTCTTCAAACATTTCGGGCACTGGGAAAACTTCCTGGTATCCGACACTTTCCTTCCTGTTCCTTGGCTACTCTGGCCTTCACTAGGCCTCTTCACTCCTATTTGTTGGTGTGGCTGGATAAACTTTTGTGGAACCTCCCTTGGTCCAGCACACTTCCTTTCAACCTCTTCCACTTCCAGAGCAGTGGACACAACTTCGCTGAGTGTCAAGCCTTTAATACCACAAAACTTAACTCCTTGATAAATTTCTGGTTTCAGTCCATGCACAAATTTGAACACCTTATCCTCGTCCTTGTGAGCAAAATGTCCAGCAAACCTGGACAGGGACTCGAATTGCCTACTGTACTCGGCCACAGACCCTGTCTGCTTCAAGTTCAGAAATTCCAACTTCTTCGCGGTCTGGACAGTGCTGTTAAAATACTTCTCATATAATATGTCCTTGAATTGTGGCCAAGGCATCGCCAAAACATCAGTGGTGGTCTCTATTGTTTCCCACCAAAGTTGAGCATCACCAGCCAAATGAAATGTTGCCAACGTGACCTTATCTCCTTCTCCAACGTTGGCACACCTAAACATACTCTCAATCTTCCTAAGCCATCCTTCAGCAATAACTGGATCAGATGACTGTCCATCGAAGGTGGGTGGTCGTAGCCTCCTGAATCTATCTCCAGAATGTTCATTGCTAGAACCCGAGTTGGCACTTCCTTGTACCTCTCAGTTCAACAGCACTCCTAACTGATCGGACTGCTGACGCACTAGGTCTGTTTGCTGACCCACCAAATCTGTCAGCTGCCTAATCATGCTAGGATTTTCCTCGAGTCCCGGATTCTGTACCTCTCTTGGTATCCTTGGTCTTCATGGACAAGGTTAATTATTCTCATAAATGTCTAATAGTTAAGGTTAACATAAACACTTACAGTTGTTGAAGTACTTCCATGCAACGATTAGCACTGATGAGTAATCTTTTGAACGATTTAACTAAATGTCTCTGATACTATACTGTGACGCCCCAAATTATATAAACCCGGTTCGTTACTCATAATACTGAATAGAACTATGACTTTTGAGAAAAATTTTAAAATTTCATTCAATGATCAAGATTTGACTCTTAAAACGTTAAAACTTGCAGTGGAAAATCACCGTATAAAAACGATATTTGCTAAATAGTGAAAATATTCAAGACGGTTGAAAGGGAAAAGAAAACAAAACACATCGACCGATCACTAAAAGACAAAACTGTTTCTACGTCTTCCGATAGATATAAAACTCGACATATGCCGATCACTAAACGACAAAACTACTTCTACGTCTTCCGATAGATTTAAAACTCGACATCTGCCGATCACTAAACGACAAAACTACTTCTACGTCTTTCGATAGATTTAAAACTCAACATCTGCCGATCACTAAACGACAAAAGCCTAACACTCACATCCACCGATAAACGATAACACTCAACATCAACCGGTGGACTACATCCATCGATAGACGATAACACTCAACATCCACCGATGGACAACATCCACCGATAGACGATAACACTCAACATCCACCAGTGGACAAAATCCACCGATAAGCGAAAACGCTCAACATCCACCGGTGGACTACATCCACCGATAGACGAAAACGCTCAACATCCACCGATGGTTGAGCTTGTAAATTTCACTGAAAACATTTAAAACAACCTGACCCTAAGAAACTTCTGAAATCCGACAAAAACAATTTTAAAACCAACATGTGTATCATTATCCAATAAAACTCCAAAAATAGCAATCTGTAACAAAACCAAATTAGGTCTTTATAATCAGAAGAAAAAAAAAACTCAAGACATTCTAAAACCTTCAACTATCACTATCATCAAAATCCTCTACACCACTCAACAGAACATCTGAAAAGTTAGACTCCACATACAGACAATAGTTAAACTGCCTCATCAGAATCACCAATCCGTGGCATTGAAGTGCTCCCCCAATAAGCCTAGTCCTCAACATGCTCAGAGAACACACCTTCTGAGGCTTCTTCACCTACATCACAAAACTCATCTATTAGCTTAATGCTAAGTAAGTAAAGCAGTAATGAAATGAAATGCTGAAACATAAATTCCTAAACATGCAATTTCTACTTTCTCATTTCAGTTGCATTCACATTCAATCATAAACAGATCTGATCCCTCAGTTCCTTTGGGAGGTGGATCAATTTTTCCAAGCTCATACATCCTCTACTCGATTAAGGGGCGGATGAATTTCCTTAATAGCTGATCTGATCCCTCAATTCCATTAGGAAGTGGATCAATTTTTCCAAAGTTATAAATCCCTTCATAAGTTAAGGGGTGGATTAGTTCCCTTAATAGTTTGTCTGTTACATTCAGTTCATGCCTTACCATTCCTTACATGTAAATTCATTTTCGTAATCTTTCAAAAAAAACATGATGCATGACATACAGACACTTTCACACAATACATAATCCTACTGTTTTGTGATGTAGGCCCGAAGGCACATGCATACTTCACTTACCTGGTCTCCTGGAAAATATCGGGTGAAAGACTACCTCGGTAGCTCACTCGAACCTAAAGTCATAGACATAACATACATTAGACTCTCTCTAAACTCCATTCTAAACTGCTAAAATTCTAAAGACACTAGTTTAGAAACTTAGTTCATTGAGCATTTCCGATTTACCACAAAACCCGAACTAGCTCACTCATTCGGCATTCACAAAACTCACATTTATACTCTCCCCAATCATCGATAGCTACCAGTACAGCAAGAAATTGAAATAA